>WYDE02190002.1:0-10768 GCA_009867175.2 Adela reaumurella | reverse complement strand
AATAAATTGGACAACGACCTTTTCGTCCGCCTTATAGCTGGCATGGCGCCTCGCTGAGCGTGGTTTCGTGAGGAGTGCTGTCATTGGCTGTCTCTGTCTATAAAAAAAAAAAAATGTAAATGAGAGAGGCCTGTTACCCGGCATTAGGGCGAATAAAATGGCTGCTAAAAGAAATAATCTTGTTTATACGATGTACAAGACAGAGATTTCGTACGACCTCTGCGGGTTACAAGGCTCGTTATGTGTGAAATCTTATCGGCCACGCATCAAAGTGGATTATGGTCAAAATTGCTCGACACGAATTGGTCTCGAGTTCGTCTTACGTAATGTGACCTTGCCGGGTCGAAAATAAATTAAACCTTATTTTGGTGAGGAAACGATGTCCAACATTTAATTAATACTTTATATCACCATGTAGTTAAAATGTTTATGCAATTTGAAGGTTGTTTTATTGGCTGTGTGAAGCAAAGCATATTCCTCAACTAGGGTCAAAAACTGTTGGTGTCTATCTGTTCTTGCACTCTCATAATATCCTTCATACATGCTCGTCGGTTATAGGTACTGTGCAATTGCTCTTTTGGAGCACATGCTCGATCTATTCTAGGTACGTGCGTCTAGAGAGACCCTTGCCGACTCTTCCACTCACATTCGCTCCAAAAATTTATTTCGTTAGTCTTCTATTACAACCAGCGGGGATAAAGAATAGATCTTGATTTTTCATTTTGATGGCTATATTTCGTGATTCATTACTAAAAGATACTGTTTTCGTTGTGACAGTTTTTGTCTGTTTTTGCACTTAGATTAGCATGAGAAGCTTTTAAACTCAATTCCCAAATCTCTTCGTTATCCGCGCGTGTTATATCAATTCTTCCAACACGACCGAAACACCGAAGCATTCCTATCTCAATACTTGTCACTATGTCTTCTTTCAAACCACAACGTCCTAGTACTACACAATTTCTTTTTTCATTTTCTTTCATTGTCTTACAACGCGCGCATTTCCTCAGCTTTTATTCTTCTTTCGTGCTTCGTCTGCCATACCCAAATTTCACTCCCGTACATCAGTGTAGGGATCAGCACTCCACCATGGACAGCCAAACGTGCCCTATTGGACATACTTGGGCTGTTCATAATTGCGTGAAAGGCCCCATTCACTTGATTTCCGGCTTTCACTCTCTTTTCCACCTCTCCTTCACATTTTCCATCCCGTGTGAACATATTCCCCAGATATACAAATTCGTTCACTTGCTCTGTGTCTGTTTGTCCACACAAATCCTCCTAAACGGTTAGGTAGGCCGATCGGACTGCAATTTTGTAACTTCATTCTATATATACTACAATAGCTCGCTACACACAAATTTTCAACTTCCAAGAAGAACCGGCAAGAAGACTTCGTTCGATTTTTTTTATAAACGGTTAAGCCGATCGGGCTAAAGTTTTGTATATTCTTTCTATATGCCAATAACTTACGAACACAAATTTTCAACTTCCTAGAAATGGCAAGACACTTCCCTAAAAGAATTCAGTTTACAGATATAAATAAAACAAATATAGACTTTCCTGCATAGCAGCAGGCGGACTTATTGCCGTAGGCAATTTCTTCCAATCAACGTTTATACACTAAAACACGTTAGTATTGTTAGTGTAAAGGTTTCCTCACGGTGTTTTTCCTTCGCCGGGGTGCATTGTAATTTTGCACATAAATTTTAACCAAGATTTTAAAATCCGGAAAAATTTTGCGCATACCAGGTCTCGAACCCACGACCTCTCTAGTAAGAGGCGTGCGCTAACCAACTAGGTTACTCCGCAACCCAAGAAATCTTAATGCTTATACATTTGGTCTCTTTTTTTTTGGCATTTCGGCGTAGGTAACAGAAGCGATAGTAAAATTTAATTCGCCCAGGGACGTAACCTATACTAGCCATATGAAAAGTCAACAAATAAACATTTAATTCCATTTCCAACTGAAATTACCTACTCCACATTAGTCAACAACGACAGAATGTTGCTTGCGTCAACACATTTCGATTCTTCTGTTCAATGTTTATAGCGGTTGATTACTTTTGCCTACATCTGTTGACATTTGATTCCATTGTTGACTTACGCCAGGCTAATGCCACACCTGGGTTGATTGTTGTGGGTTTACGGCAAACTTTTGATTATAGGGTGTTAGTATGCCTGAAGGTAACGTTCGTTAGAAGACAAATTACTGAAAAGTCATTCACTGACTCCCATATTTTTATTCCTTATTATAAACGTAGAAATTAGCCGACGCACCAAAGTAATAGATATTGTACACCGGGTGGCAAAGGTTAAAATGGCAGTGTGCTGGACACGTGAGCCGTAGGGATGACGGCTGTTGGAACACGCGCGTCCTACACTGGCGGCATTGGATATTTAAGCGAAGTGTGGGAATACCACCTGGAGGATGGGACGACGATATCCGATGCGTGGCGAGGAACAGTGGATTCGTGCTGCCGAATGCTGGGAGGGTTGGAAACAAATTCGAGAGGCGCATGTCCAGCAGTGGACGGTAAACGGTGGTGATGATCATATTATAAAGATGAGAAGTACCTAATCAGAAAATCACTAAGAATGTTTACTTCATGCTCATTAAATAACACTACCATGATACATTCTTTCAGTATTTTTCTCCTACTATCTTTCAGTATTCCAATCTTTCTTTTCTAATTTCGTCTTTATTCCTTGTATTATTTATCTCCCCCAAGGAGAAGTACTTGCTTGGTGGTAGGGTTAAACCCGCCCGGGTGTAACGATACCAACCATGGTGATACGAACCATGGTCCATGGTTGATGGTTGGTCGAAGCGGCTATGAAAAAAAGTTTGTGTTTTCCGTCCAGTTCAGTGTAGCTGGCTCGATTTGAGAGAATTGATGACAAGGCACCTACCTAATTCACCAATGTGTATTAGGTTGACATCACTGGCACCAGAAACTTGTGCATTATAGGTGATGTAGCCATCCATGTCCATAAAAAAAATATCCGTATTTTCTTCTGTATGTGCAATAAAGTATATACATAACATAACTACATAGTAATAATAAGATTAATAAAATCTGAGGCTACCTATGTATGGGAAAAACACTGTAAAAGAACAACGAAGAACATATTCTTAAATACCAGTGTTGTTCGCCCAATTCGAGGTTTAGTGTCAGACTGGCCGAGCGGGCAACAGCACGCCTCTCAAGCGGGAGGTTCGGATTCGAGACCCACTGGGACCACAATACTTATAACTTTAGAATTGCTAATGAAGACTTTAGAAGTGCTAAATGGCCGCTGACACTCCGGTGAAGGAAAACGTCGTGAGGAAACCCATTTCCAAGCCGGTTAGTCACTGTGGGTGTGTATGACTAAAATCCTCTGAAATCATGTAAATGAGAGAGGCCTGTACCATTGGGGCGAATAAAATGACTGCAAAAAGAAAAGAAATAAAAAAGAACAGTATTGTCATCTACGCCTCAGTTATCGTTTTATCATAACAATATCGTAACGTTCAAACTACATAGGATAATTAGGACAAATCGATACAATCTCGTATCACGTTCTCTGACAAGGGCTCTTACCACCTTAAATATTAAATTATTTTTTTATTATGTGTGGTCAGAATATAGAATTATAAAGCTTAAATTAAATTTTTGTTAATCAAGCTCTGAAACTGAGTTTAACACTGCAAGCGGTGTCTATTGTGTGGTTAGTCACAACGTATTGTAATAAAGACGTTTAAAAAAAATCACATATAAAGTTTCTTGCCGATTCTAATTCATGGTATTAATGGAACCGGATGTAAAATGCAATATTTTGACAAATTCAAGTGTAGTGTACTACCATAATAATGCTGACTAAAGAACTAAGAACTAAGAACTACAGAGAAATCCATTTTTGGATTTTTGGTTTTTTTCACGCACATCGCTTATACAATATGAATATACATATATGAGACAGAAAAAATCATAATTTTCCAGGATTTGAACTTTGGTCTCCAGCTGCCGGCGCGTTAACCAAACTTCGCTACCAGGCTAACTGAACAACTCATCAAAATTCATGAATGGTTTCATATAGGTGTTTAACGCGATCTTCGCGTTTTTCGAAGTTTTATTTATTTTCTGTAGTATTTATTTATTTTCTGTTTCATACAGTATACTCGTACATATGTATTACAAAGAAATCCAGTTAGCTCGTCTAATAACATCACAAAACTCCACCAAACGACTTCGAAAATCATCTGCAACTAATATATCTGAGTGTACCTACGTAATCCGGGTGGGTGGATCCACTAACTAACGCAGTCCGATCCCCGCTATCACAACTCTATCAATAATTTGCTTCTGATCATTGCCCCACAGCACTGTTTGCATGACCCTCCAACAAATTGGCTTCGACGCAGCCTGGCAGCCAGTTGGACGATACGGCGACCGTAGCGAGTGTCGAAGTCGACCAACGAACCAGGAAAAAAAAAGCTTATCAAGCTAGCCTGGAGTGGCAGTGGACTAATCTTTGGGGTCAGTTTGGTGTAAAATCAAGCCACATCAAAGCCTCTATTCACTTGGGGATAAAGTCGAGGATTATTGTCCTTTAGCTTCTGCGGCAATGTCTGATAATGGTGTTTATTTTCCTAGTGCACACTTCTAGTGGTCGCCAAGACGTCTCCAACATAATCTACAATGCGCTCATTATTCTGGAACAAGAACACCAGGCCGATTGCACTATGAAACAGAAGTCTCGTTACTGATAAGCAATAATTTTAAAGATCCCGCGGGCCATCCGAATACGGCTCGTGGGCTGTTTTATCCTGGTCTGTAAGCTCGTAGTCCGGCCCGTTTTTAGTGACGTTAGCACACAGCGGACGGTTGGTTAATTAGCCCGTGCTTAAAAGGTAGCACCCCACGATTTTAGCGATATTTTCTGTAAACATTTATTGGTTCGCTTCGCTCACCCAATTATATGATTGGGTTCATTACGTTAGTTTTCTTCCCTTAGATAGCATCGTCCTGATGACTTCGTTCAGATATTTCATAAAAATTAGCGTGCTCACTTCGCTCGCCAATGATGTGATAACATTGCATTAGTTTTGCTTCTTTTTAAAATGTTCAAAATTATATGTACGTTTTTTGACTCGTTTTAATATTATGAAGTAATAATTACTAAGACAGACGTGTATAGTCTTACCCTAGATGTGCCTTGTTGTTGTCTGTTTAGTGGCATAGACATAACGTTAACCCATCCTGTGGAGGGTGGCAGGAGCGTGACGTAAATAAATTTATTATATTAATAAATTTATTATATTAATAAATATTAATAAATTTAAATAAATTTATTATAAATATTTTATTACGCCGTATGGAGTCATCGTATTCAGCAGTTAAGCCCTAATAAGTACAGCACCTAAACACACGGCGAAAACGGCATCCGGTAGAGGGCGTACCCATCAATGTCGAAAATTAACTTTTGTGATTTGACTTTTTGACTTGTGATTGCCACCCCTACCCTCTCAGAAACCACTTGTCCTAGACCAGTCGTAAATGTCTCGCCGAGATCTACCCACCTACATACATACATATCACTCACGCTGAATCCCGACAATCGGGGTAAGCAGAGCAATCTGTGTTGTGGTGCAAGAACTCCGGTAAATTACAGCACAACACCGACCGACTACCAAAATTCGCAAGAAATTTGGACAAGATATCAAGCAGCATCTACCCACCTGTCATGTCGAAATTAGGCAATACTCGAGTTATAATGATGAGACGTGTCAATGTGATCAGAGATCGCAGGGTAGCGTTACCACTTGTTCAATTATACCTTCGTCGATAATTCGATAGAATTTTAAGTGAAGTAGCAGATCTTATTCCAGTAGAATACTTTTGCGAAGCCGTTGAAACGATTCCAATCGATCAGCTCGTCACATTCCGAAGCGGCGGAGTGAAATGAACTAAGAAAATATTTCCATTTCACCTACTTATTTCAGCGCCGCACGTAGGTAGCGTGACTTGCACTATCGGCGAAAACGATGGGGGCGGGCGCAGCTGGTACCATTTGCAAGTTGTCATTGCTTGCTGTGATCTAATACTGCTGCTTTTCGGTGATTTTTGTGAGCTGTACCTTTAGGATGATGCTCTACTACTTGGAATGATGGAATATGAATAGAAGTGGTAAACATAGAAAAGCATTTCTTAACTTGAGACGACGAAGGGGAAGACACGAGTTTGGGAATCCGCCTACCAAAATAATAATTAAGTACTGCGGTGTAACAGCTTCAGGATTTTTTTCAGTAAGGACGTATAATATGGTGTTCTTAATTCTTTATTCAGCGTTCTTATGGTACCTTCTAATATGATATAATACCGCCGTCCTATATGTTTAATTTGTTTAGTCCTCATTTAATTTTTTTTCTTTTTGCCATAGATTCACGAGCACCTTACTCTAACATTCCAATTGTAAAGGATAGGCTTAAATTCAGCCGTCGTCGTGTGCGATCGTCGCACGCCTTGCTGTGCCTAGGCCATTTTTGCCCAACAAATATGTATTACACCTATGTAGGTTCTATTGTATTATACCACGCTACATTATTGTTTTTAATAATTTTAAATGTATTACTGAGTTACTGTTGTGCGAAATAAACAATTTCTTTCTTTCTTTCTTTCTTTGTTACCTAGTACACTACACTTGAATTTGTCTATGAATTTTAATTCATAACTGTCATTGATTAAGATAATTTTACCAAAAGGAGAAAGCATAATAAATGATTTCTAAGCTTCTTAATTTTATTTATTTTTATGGAAACTGACATGGATGGCTACATCACCTTAATGCACCAGTTTCACACCAATAATGTTATCCCATTGAATATACCTTGGTGAATTAGTTAGGTGCAATGTCCGTGCTTCCAACTAATCGAGGCGGCTTCACTAAACTGGACGGAAAATTAGTACTTTTTATCATAGCCGCCGCTTCGACAGATCCTGGTGATCGGATAAAGCAATGAATTACCGCATGCAGTTCGTCGAAGGGTGGGGTATAAATCCTGGAGTGTTTAACCTATCCGGAGGATAATCATCAAAATATCTAGTTCGAAAACGAGCAGATATAATATTGTTATTTTCACTGTAGTCACTATCTCTGTCGCTGTCTTCTTCAAAATATCAAACACCATTAGTCCGGTCGACCTCTTAGCTCTACTTTTAGCGAGATGTTATCTCAATCAATTGAGTAAAGCGTCGTCGATGCGAGAGGTCCACAGGGAGCATTTTGTCATTTATGATCTCCGCTCCAATACTCCGCTTCTATTGATCGATACTTATTTTGCAGCCATTTTATTCGCCCCACCGCTGGATACAGGCCTCTCTCATTTACATGATATGAGAGGATTTTAGTCACACACTTCCACGTTGACCAACCGGCTTGGAAGTGGGTTTCCTCACGATGTTTTCCTTCACCGGAGTGTTAGCGCCATTTAGCACAAATTCTAAAGTAAATATTGTGCTCCCAGTGGGTATCTAACCCGCACCTCCCGCTTGAGAAGCGTGCTCTTGCCCGCTCGGCCAATTTGACACTCTGATCGATACTTAAACTAAATAAATAAATATACACTTTTCTGCTTAGCAGGAGGCGGACTCATTGCCGGAGGCAATCTCTTCCACTCGACCTTTATACACTACAATACATTCATATTGTTAGAGTATAGGTTTCCTCACGGTGTTTTCCTTCACCGAGGCGCATCGTAATTGCCCAAAAAAATGTTAACCGAGATTTTGAAAATCTGGAAAAATTGTGCGCATACCAGGTCTCGACCCCACGACCTCTCGAGTAAGAAGCGTGCGCTCACCAACTAGGCTGCTCCGCAACCCAATAAATATCCACCAGGGATTTTAGCCAGAGTCCATCTAACATATGAACGTGATTTTCGCTTGAAAATGACATTTACTTTAATGCCAAAGCGATCGTGCGAAGCGCCGCCAGTACATATCTAGCTGGAGGTGTCTACATTCAGTATCCTCGTCGTTTGGTTAGTTTGCTGTCCCTTTGAGGCTTAGCCGTCTGTGGGTATGTTTGATCAGTGGCCAGTAATGAGAGACAGCCTGGTATTTAGAGACTGATTTGAGCCAATACGCTTAGGCATTGATGCTAACAGAACAGAACACATTGCTTAAGTTTAGGACGACCTTTGAGTTTCATCGCAGTGATTGTCCGTCCACTCAATCAATTCAACTTATAGTACTTGCTATATATTTATTTATTTATTTGGTTTACCAACAGGTTACACACAATAAAGAATTATAAAATACATGGGTAGACTTAAAATACGCAGTGGCAACCCACTAATAGGTAAACATTACATGCATAAACAATATTCTATAACAGTAACGTTTTACAATTTATACAAAACAAACATTACAATGAAACAATAAAAAACAAGGAGAAAAAAGTTTGAGGGTATTTGTGAAGGAATATATATATAGTGCCTTAGTACTTGTTTTACAGAAGTCAAACAACAATTCAAAGTCTGATGTTTCCAAATACATTATGAAAGTGGTTGCGTACATAGCGTAGCCTGTAATCTTTCTTCATCAATATTGTAGCATGACAGCGATTAGGTACTCTGTTTGCTTCGATTATAGTGAATACATGGTAGATATACATTATGGTATGCATTATATATTGTTTACTTTTTCATGACATAGAAAATTGTATCTTCAACAATTTGCTCTGTAATCCCTTCAAATCATTTCAGGTTCTTAAAATATTTTTAAAAGCAAATTTGCACCTTCTTTTGACGTATTATTAATTATGTTTTACAGTTAACCCGAGCCCTGCCTCATCTGTAATAATTGTTTACGTATTGTTTTACTTATATTGAAGGCCTAGTCGAAATTCGAGTAAATTTCTTCATTTTTGTAAAATGAGTTCTCAATAGTACTTTTATCATTTCAAGGTTTATCAACCCGGAGGTTTGTTTCGTCCAGTAATTGCTTTATCATATTGTTTGATTTCCATTGTATTCAGACATTTCAAACTGTCTACACCTAAATCTAGTAACTTTAAAATATTCGTGATCGCCTAGTTCGATAATCGATCAATTTTGAAATATGAAATATGGGGTGAAATATTTTACTCATTTTTATATCTATCTGCGTTTTGAGTATGTAACGTGCCCGTAGATTATCTTCTCTAAAACTTTTAAATGATTTCGAGTCGCGTATATGTTCACGTTGAACTTCGAAACCAATAAAGTATTTTTTACGTGGTTTTCATCAATGTCTTAGGGATGCATTTACTTCGTGTGATTTAAATGCCCTCACATAACCGTAGGCTTACAAGACAATGGAAAGTGATCATCCTTTTTGGAGAATTATCAGAATTTCGCCGGATACTGTATGGTAGGTAGATTTTAAACCACTGCAAGTGAATAGGTTCGTAACATGAATTTAAACAAAATAAAATAATATAATAAGTACTTACGTAACTTCAAACAGCTTTCTTCTGCGTTTACAACCCGTCATTTCATTTACAATCAAACTAGCTTAATTTATTCAGTCAAGTTTATCTGAAATTCGATACTTAATTAGATGCCCAATGTAACTTACATTACCCATGTATTCGGTTACAAGATCGATATTATCGCATTCGAATCGTCTATAAAAGTGAAACCTAATCGGAAGCGTACTAAATTCCATTCGAACGATGTTAAGAACATATACAAAGGTCGTTTTGACCTCACCGTAGAGTGGCATTTACCAGATTGCTATTCACCATCGGTGCTAAAAATGTATTTGAAACTAGTTTAGTGCGGACGAACGCTTCTTCAAAATCTTGTTTGAAATGGAACCTTGTTCAAATCAACAGCTCCACACATATTAATAAGTATGGAGGTCTAAAACTTGATCGGTCAAGTGGCCATGTCATGGTCTTAGTTACATCAAATAAATGTAGATAAGACTAGGGTTACCATATGTCAGGATTTATCCTGATATTTCAGGATTTTTAGGCAATTTGTCAGGATTCCGGCCGGACTTTGAGAATGTCAGGCTTTTTTATTATTTCATGAAATACTGAAATATCGCATATATTTTTATTTATAATGATAACTAAATGATGTTTCTGCAAAATAAAGCACCAAGTCTCATAATTTTGGCTTATTTCTTCATAAAATCTGATTAAAATTTGCGGGCTCGCTTCGTTCTCCGAATCATCTGACTATTAGTTGATTCCCTTCAATCAAAGCGAGCACCTCTGAGCGATTTAGTTTATTTTTTAATTATATTTCATAGAAGTAGAAAATAAAGTAGTTATTTGTTACATTAAGCTTTACATTACGTTGCCAGCGACCCCGGCAAAAATGTCAGGACATTTGCATATTAATCCGACCAAATGTCAGGACTTTTCAGTTTTCCATTTGGTAACCCTAGATAAGACTCGATTCAGATAGTCGCTGTACCTCGTAAACGACCTTTTTTTATGGAAACCTCGATTCATCTCTGAACATAGAACCCTGCAACTCCAATGTGCATTGAATCCTTGTGTTCTTTACCACGATTATTTACTGTTCCAAGGAGCTGGACGCCGCGATCTCTCATTCCCATTCTGCCATCTGCCGTGTGAAGGAAAAACTGCGTCCGGGGTAAAGTAAGATCCTGGCGCCTCTATATTTGACGGTGGGGGGGGGGGGGGGGGGGGGGGGGGGGGGGGCGGGGGGGCGCGGGGGGGGGGGGGGGGCGGGGGGGGGGGGGGGGGGGGGGGGGGGGGGGGGGGG
>WYDE02189891.1:0-10770 GCA_009867175.2 Adela reaumurella | reverse complement strand
ATTTACCGGAGTTCTTGCAGCACAACACCGATTGCTCTGCTTACCCCGATTGTCGGGATTCAGCGTGAGTGATATGACGTATGTATGCAATTTACTTTACTATGAGCCACTACATGTGCAGAAAAATATTGTTTCTCTCAAAACGTTAAAAACCACGACCTAAGTACTGCCTTATGTAAGTACTTTATGTTGCTCTCTCCTCCCAGATGGCGGCGCGGGCTCCTCACAGCGCTGACCGCTGCAGCTGTGCTGTGCAGCTGTGCGGCCGAGGACAAGTCGGAGCTGCTGCTCATGAGCAGCAAGCCCACCTCGTGCGTCTACCAGCGAGCGTTCGGCATGTACGGAGTGCATTGCGGAGGACTCAAACTCTCTGCCGTCCCGAGCAACCTCAAAACTAGTATTGAGGTAGGTTGTAAAATGATTCAGTTAACTTATTAAAACCATTTAGAAGAGGTAAATGGCTTACCACAGTTAATGTTCGCGGTCTTTGAGGCCTACGTTTCGAACTGACGCGTGCAGTTTATTTTCAAGACGAGTGCCCAGCGACGACGTCGACTCCCGCGCGATCGGCTGGACACTAAGCGACCCGTGGACACGTGTCGCTTAGTGTCCAGTAATTGAAAATGGACTGCACGCGTCAGTCCGAAACGTCGGCCTCAAAGACCGCGAACAATAACTGTGGTAATCCATTTACCTCTTCTAAATTCAGTGTCCACAGTAATCTAAAATTAATAGTTATTAAGACAATGCTTAATATTCTACAGCTGCTTGAAACTAAATGTTTAAATAAATTAAATAATTAGTGCAATAAATTGGCTGTGTCTTACCTACGGCGACTTAACTTTGGAGATTCGTGAATTTGATGTCGTAATTAAATGTTCGTTAAAATAATTTCACGCGTACGAGTTACGGGCAAATCTATATATATTGTATACTTTATTCTACGTCATAATCTACCTCTCTGCCAAATTTCATCGAAATCCGTTCAGCTGTTTGTGTAACAAACAAAAGATAAACTCTTTGTAAAATACCTCCCGCCTGAACCCAAAGAAATTTCATGAAATTGACGTCAAAATAAAACAAAATGACATTCATGCACAACGATGTACAGTAACCATCGCAATTGCAGATACAACCTTCTAACTAAGGTGTAATTTTGAACATCTATGTTTAAAATAGCCCTATAAAAAACCTCTGCCAAGTTTGCAGGCAGCGCTGGACTCGTACCAGATAACCTCAAGGTCAGGCAGTGAATGTGTGGCTGATTTGAATACCCTGGGCATGAAGAATGACCTAAGTATTCCCAGGGCACGCAAACCTCGGCGAAAGCTATTTAAAAGTCCATTAACTTGCAAAAACCGGAGCTAGGAGGAATGGTGTGGCCTGAATGAAACCTTGTCTCAGTATCCCCGAAAGGCTAAATTGACTTACTGTTGGAACTCAATATTTGAGCGTTTCTGCAAAAAATTGTAAAAGTCTGGCAGTCCTTAAACGTTCTAAAGGTCCGTTACCTACATGACACAAAAATATGCCCAGCCAGTCCATACATCTCCTGTGATTATGATCTTAGTTCTTTATTCAGCATTCTCATGTTAGTACACTACACTTGAATTTGTCAAAATATTACATTTTACATCTGGTTCGATTAATGATAGACTCTTGCATAAATGGTATACCTATCTAGCTGCCCACATAATTTGTCGCGATGAAGATATCTAAAGATTCCACCATAGTGTAAATTCATGATGAGAGTCTCCGTATGAATTTTAGTTACAGTGGCGATCACAATAGGTTAGAAATGGTCGCATTGATATATGTTCCTACTGAGAACTTAACAGGTGCCGAATTAAAATATTGAAAAAAATAACCATATTTCCCGTAGAACCTTGTCATATTATTATGAAATTGAAGGTGTTGCACGCAGCACGGAGTGGCTTCACCGAACATATCCGGGCCCATTGGAAGCCTGGTTTATATGGATATACAGAAATTAGACCCAAAAATTGGGCTAAATGGACTATACACGCTGTACATACAATACAGATATGACATTTTTTTAAATCGTGCTTAACGAAAATTAGTTTGCAGATTGGCGCCACTGGTACAGATACCTTGCACTAACGTTTTAGTTACATGGAGCCCATGTAGTTTAATTTGTGAACTATAATGCCATCTAGGGGTGAATAGCAGAACACCTTTTGTAAGCTCTTAGAATAGGCTAGAAGCAAAGCAAGTATGAGCTCGTAACAATAGCGAAAAAATTCCAACTTCTTCATAAATTTCTAATACAGTACAATTTTCTTTTACAGATTCTCGACGCCTCCGACAACAAAATCCGTGAGCTCACCGACGACACCTTCCTGAGTTACACGAGTGTCAAGTACCTCTACCTAGAAGACAATTCCATTTACATTGTCGAAGAGAATGCCCTTTCACCCCTCACTTACATGGAAACACTAGACCTCTCCCAGAACGCGATAACCACCGTCCCCAACACACTTCTCCAGCTGCCGTCACTTCGAAAACTTCTTCTGAGTGGAAACCCTCTCATTTATTGGCAAACAGAATTAGCGCTCCTCGAAAAGCCAATAAGAGCACCGTTGGAGCAACTAGATATCGCCGATTGCAAGCTGAAAATTCTTCCAGACTTCGGAATCCTCCCTGAGCTCAAAACTTACAACGTGTCAGACAATCCCTTGGACAGAATACTCCCTGAGACGTTCGCCCAGACGTGTAAACTGATGAAGGTGGACCTCTCGAGAAGTCTGGCTAGGATACGTTTGTGCTCTCTCAAACCGACGGTAAACTTTCTGTCGCAGTACAATGTATATTTTCTTTTGGATGATTACGGACGACTCAACACAAATGGTAAGTTTATTTTTATTATATTATTTTTATATTATATTATTTTTATTATATTTTAAATTAATTAATTTTTATACAGAAGAATGCAGTAAACAAGAATTATAATTGGCCCGTTCGTAATACTACTTAGAACGGGCCATATAGCATATGCATGCAGTTCGTATGTGCATTCGTTTGTACCTTTGTCCGAGCACTTCACGTAGTCCGATAACACACAAATTTTGCATGAAGCTTTCCTGGGTGACTCTAAGCAACGGCAGATGGCAGCAAATCCTTTGGGCGTTTACCCACCTGGCGGGTGATCTTCGCGTTTTGAGAAAATTTTAATATCTCCTATATTACTAGACACTGAATGAAGGTCGGTCGAAGCGGCTATGAAACATAGTGCGTGTTTTCCGTCCAGTTCAGTGTTAGCCGGCTGGAATTGAGGGAAGCGCTGATATGGCACCTACCTACATAAGTCGACAAGGTGTTTAGGCTGAATCGCTGGTAGCAGAAGGCTGGTTGATTAGGTGATGTAGCCATCCGTGTCAGTAAGTTTCAATAAAAAAAAAAAAAAATTTCGAGCATATTAGCTACTGTTGGATAGGCAGTCAATTACTCCACAAGTTTTCCCTTATACTTTAGTGCCTGTTTTGACGGGAAAATGTAGCCCACAGAAAAATAGTTTTTATGGCGGAGTGGCTTAAGTTGCCGAATTAGGTATATCGCTATTTTTCAACTTAATATTAAAAATCTACTTTGGTACTAGCGTACAGTACTGTGTATTGCAGTACTTCTAAGCAGCCATTTTATTCGCCTCACTGCTGGGTACAGGCCTCTCTCATTTACATGATATGCGAGGATTTAGTCATACAATCAGGGAGAGTAAGTTGGAATGCTTGAGCAGCTCAGCATAATATGTATAGGATATACGTAGGATAAAGCAGGATACATACATGTATCATAAATAGTTTACATGCAGAGATATAGGAACACAAGCGGAGACTGCCGCAAGGGCGCGTGCCCTCACTGCATTCATAAAAATGTTAATTTGAATTGTGCATGAAAGGGCGACAAGCGCACAGTACTTCCGCGGTTGGTACGGTACTTCTACTCGTTCTCAATTCAGTGAGTATGACTTATTGTTTTTCATTGTGCTTTCAGAGTTCCACAACTGTAAAGACATCCCTTTAGAGGAGAGCGTCAACAGCACATACCACAAGTGCAAAACAGCCGTTGTCACATCTCCCGTGTACCGCACATCCAAGCAGACCTGGATCACTGTCACCGGAGGACTTGCGGGCTTCATGGTCGGCTTCATGCTGCTGCTCTACATGATGCACAGGAGGAACGTCACCCAGACCAAACTGACCAAGAAGAACCAATCCGTCGCAGATGTGAAACAAGACAAGGACAAGTTAGCGACGGAAGCCTTGATCGACCCTGAGTGATGTACAGTAAAATCTAGTGCTTTATTTATTGACGGTGTAATAGACACTATGGAATAGTGGATAAGAGTGCCGGTACAGGGACCGAAGAAAAGTTGAATTGTTACTACAGAGGTAAAAGAGATTTTAGGGCTTAGCCCACGTTCAATACCAAACTGTTCTGGAGTGTCCGTCCAATTGCTTTATTTTTTTAGGTTTTAATTATTTTGTTTGGCATTAGAATTTTTTTTTTTTTAATTAATTTATGTTTCAATATTCAGTTTAGATGATTAAAGTGTAATTTTTTACAGAATAGTGGGATGGATATTAAAACATAGTTTGATAAGGGCAATTCCACAGATTACATAGGTAATTACCTTCCTTGAAGTGAGAGAATAGAGCAGGCGGATGGGCATCACTTAACGCTATGCAGATATTACTCGTAATTCAATGCAGTAAATATTAAATCGTAGTTAGGTTGTAAACAAAAAAATTCTCAATTTTAATTTAGTTGCTTCTATTGCCTGTAAATATATTCAAATTTACCAAAGAAACTTTTATTAATCACGGAATAATTTATATGCTATTTAACAGATTGATACATTTTTCTTTTTAATACCTATGTTAAGTTGTGTAACACATCTTGCCTTTAGATACGTTAAGTAAGCAACCAAATATAACTACACTTTTGTCAAATGAGTTTATCACTGTCCAGTTTCACTCTTTCGAGAATACACATGATATGTTGTATGAGGTGTATGTAAAAGATCTCAATGACGAGATTATGTATAAGTGATTTCGCTACACACATAGATATTATAATACGATTTCAGAATAAGAATAAATACTAATGTTGCCATTATTAAAATAAATTAATATAGTAATAAGGATGATGCGGTTGTTAGTTTGAACTTACTTGTGATTGATTTTTCAACTGATTCCATGCAATCATTAGAACCTAGCTGGAAGCCGGAGTCAGAAACTTGACGGGCCACCTGTCAAGCTGCAACTACCAGACGACCGCTAAGAAAATTGTAGCTGTGTGTTACTGTATATGCTTCTGCATCGGCACCTATCGTCTGATAGGTAATCTTTCATACACAAAAACCTGAAAGTGTCAATACCATGTTTGCTCTGCGTTTGCTAGTATGGCGGTACATAATTATTTTCGGCTACGGAACCATATAAAATCGCCCTTTTGTTGGGGAAACCCAAAGGCAATAAAAAAAGTTAATTAGCTACATATTATGAACATAAGAACTTATTACACGAAAATTTGTTTTCATTGGTACATACATAGGTAACTATTTCAGTGGTGTGTATTTTAGTGTGTTTTTATCTAATGTAAAGAATTAAATCTTTTCATCAGTTTATAGCTAGATGGTATAAGTTTAAAATTAGGTTTATGTGTGAAAGTTGTATTTGCAAATCTGGAGAGGCATCCAGTCAACGGTTGAATTGGGCTTGTTCGCGGAACGGAACGTGCTCCCCTAAAGTTTTTCGATATTTCGAAAAAGCGCTCAGTGATACCGCTCACTGCTCAAAACTAAGAGTTTTGATTTTTTGATTAGGAAGAGCAGACAACATTTTGAAAACTTCCGGCTATTCTCACGACGACTTTATCGGATTGTCCGACGTTTCGAACAGAGCGTCCTGTTCATGGTCACGTAGACGTCCGCTAGCTACGAGCTCAGCAAACGTATACGATAGAAATAAAATAGATAAAAACAAAACTTTAGTAACAAAAAAAATTAATAAACCATAAAAAACATATTTACATAACACTTTTTGTGGGGTCGTTCAGCGAGATGCTTCAAAATTTCATAAATTATTTATTATTATTTGTATTTTATTTTGTATATATTTTGTATATATTTTGGTTATTTGTATTGTCACAACTGAAAGTTCGCGTTTTTGCACTGGAAGACTATCTGTGAACAATCAATAATTGATTGCATAGTACACACGTATATTTTCAAACCTTTACACTGGAAAGAGACGGAATTCCTACCGTTTTACTCCATGGCACAAAGACATCACCTGAGCATACCTTTCTCTATCCTTGTCGCTATGTTTTCTTTCAATCCACATTTTTGTCTTGCACATATTCTTCACTCTACCTTTAAAAGAAACACGACATAATATTCTTCACAGTGACCGCACTTCAACTGCTTCAATACATTAATTATTTTAATGATTTAATGCATTTATAAATGCTATTTAAATATGTTTGATTTGGACACATGGAGAGAATGAATGGTGAGAGAATGACCAAACAAGTATATGAAGCGAATGTGGAAGGAAGGGTCGAACGGAGCCGCCATAAGCGAACACACCATGACCAAAGAGGTAACCTTTATCAGAAGGGGCAAGTTCGCAGCACTCTTAACCAATCGACTTGCGTGCATAAGCAATGTATGACGGTGGATGAAACAAAGGATGTAATAAAAATCAGAAAAATTACCATTATTCTGCATCAACATACAATTACGGAAATTACCGACTCCATTTACCACTTAGGAGCACTTGCACGCTATTATGAGCAGCCAAAGTATGTCCAATAGGGCACGTTTGACTGTCCGTGGTGGAGTTCTGGCCCCTACACTGATGTACGGGAGTGAAAGTTGGGTATGGCAGACGAAGAACGAAAGCAGAGTAAATGCTGTGGAAATGCGCGCGTTGAGGAGTATGTGTGGAGTCATACTGAAAGACAGATTGAGAAATTGTGAAGTGCGAGAGCGTTGTGGTCTGAAATAAGATATAGTGAACAGGATTGGGAAAGGAATGCTTCGGTGGTTCGGTCATGTTGGAAAAATGGATAATAGAAAACTAACGAAAGGATTTTGTGAGTGGAATGTGAGTGGAAGAGTCGGGAAGGGTCGCCCTAGACGCACGTACCTAGAACAGTAGTTCAGGTTCTCAAAAACGGGCAAGTTAGCAGTACCCGTAACCGAAGAGCTTGCATGAGGTATTTTATCAGATTTCAAGAATCGGCAGAGGTGTGTCAGGATCGTGGCACGTGGAGATCCGTTGTTTCTGCCTACCCCACCGGGAAACAAGCGTGACGCTATGTATGTATTTACCACTAAGCATTAAATAAAAAAAGCTTTCGTTCTTGAACGGCTCAGTTTTCAGAGAGGGTCTCGGCATAGTCCCACAGCGAAGGAGAGAGAGAAGTGTAAGCTCCTGCGGTTTTCATTCTGACGTTTTATCCGTCAGACTGAGGCAAGCTGGCCGGGAGGGCCTCGCTTGTATAATTTAGTATCCGCCTACTAGTCTAATGAATTGAACTGTACCTATGCAGCCTGCTCGCAATGATAGCTAACATACATAAAAGCTTGGCAAATTAAGCTGTCATAACCGGAATTCTTTCATCTCTAGAATGCGCCTAAATCAACTTTAAATAGTTAATAACGCATATTACAGGAAGAATAATGAAAATTCATTTAATTCTTTGATAAGTGATTTAGCTGTAATATGAGATGTTGTGGTTCAGTCTGTGTCATTTCGATTTAGATAGAATTTCCAAAAATATGTTAAGATTTTCGTATTATTGATGAATGTTTGCTCAATTGTATTTGGGAATGACACAGAAAGGCTGACTTACATCATCTCACATTACAGCTAAATCACCTACCGAGAACTAGAATTGAATGAATTTTCATTATTCTTCATGTAACGTGTGTTATTAATTATTTAAAGTTTTATTTACGCGCCTTCTTGAAATGAAAGAAATCAGGTCTTAACCAGCTCTTATGAGTATTTTTTATGGAAAATTTCATTCATACCGAAACGGGGTAAGCCTATACACAACTGAGTACAAGTATGGTAGTATAATTTTTATTGAATTTCTTATTGAAAATCTTCGGATACTGATACCGAGTACTCCTTCCTTTTCCTTTGCAGCCATTTCATTCGCCCCACTGCTGGGTACAGGCCACTCTATTTTACGTGATACGAGAGGATTTTAGTCATACACTTAGTTATACATATAGTTATACACTTCCACGGTGGCCACGGTGACTGGTTTTTTAAAGTGGCTTTTAAGGTGGCTTGGAAGTGGGTTTCCTCATGATTTTTTCCTTCTCCGGAGTATCAGCGGCCATTTTAACACAAATTCTAAAGTTGGCAATGGGGATCGAACGAACCCGCACCTCCCGCTTGAGAGGCGTGCTTCCTCCCGATCAGCTAATCTGACACCTGACACTATTAAAACAAATCAAATAATCACCCTCACTCACACAGAATAGTGCTTTTTAGGGTTCCGTACCATAGGGTGAAAAACATTACCCTATTACTAAGCCTCCGCTGTCTGTCCGTCTGTCCATCTGTCACAGGGCTACCGTAACAGTTACACACTTGAAATTTTCACAGATTATGTACTACTTTAGCCGCTATAAAGCAAATAATAAAAATAAAATAAAGTTAATAATTAAGAGGGGTCCCCACACAAGAAACCTGTTTTTTTTTTGTAATCCGTCCGTCGGTGGCAGGGCTATATCTTTTGAAACGTAAAAGGTAAAAAAAATTAACCTATCTACATACGTTTAAATTTTTTGTTAAATTGTTATCGTTGATATAAGAACAAATATTACAAATTAAATAAATTCTATAATTAAGGGGGCGCCAATGAAGGATCGTTATTTTCGCGGCGTTTTTTGCTTGATATTAATAATGGTAATACATACAATCTAGGACCTAATTTTGACATAGTGTGCTCAGTGGGTTGCGGAGTATCCTAGTTGGTGAACGCGCGCCTCTTACTCGAGAGGTCGTGGGTTTGATACCTGGTATGCTCACAATTTTTCCGGATTTTAAAATCTCGGTTAAAATTGGTGTGCAAAATTACAATGCACACCAATTGCACCAATTACAGTGAAAACACCGAGAGGAAACCTAATACACTAACAATACGAATTGTGTTGTAGTGTATAAAAGTTAACTTTAAGAGATTGCCTCTGGAAATAAGTCCGCCTTCTGCTAGCAGTAATGTCTATATTTATTTATTTACTATTACTGCTATAAGAACAAATAATAAAAATAAATTAAAGTTTAAAATTAAGGGGACCCCGTATGAGAAACTTATTTTTAACGTATTTTCATCAGCGCTGTACGCTTGATCTCTATAATTGTAACATCCAACGACTAATTTTCAAAGACGTCCTATGTAATATAATGAACTGTATAACAACAAATAATAAAAAAACTTAAAAATTAAGGGGGTTTCCCATACAACAAAAATGTTAGTTTCAATAGAGTGTGATTGCTATGTCGGCTATAATTTGAAATTATGAAAATAAAATAAAGTTAAAAATTGAGCGTGGCCGCATACAGGGAGCCTGATTTTTAATGGTACGGAACCCTTCGTGTGCGAGTCCGACTCGTACTTGGCCGGTTATTTATGAAGCCCATCATGAATTGTTAACTTCTTAAGCCACACAATCGTGGTTCATGATGTGAAACTAAGTCACATCCATTATGTTGGACTAACAGTACTAGCCAGCCATTACAGTACATAACAGTACAGTACAGCATAATAGTACTTCCCTATGTTACATTTGCTACACTGTTGACCGCTTGACCGTTGCCGCTGGTCGTGGTTTGAATTCCACGTTAAAACTGTAGGACCCTTCCCTCTCCTTACATGGTGGTAGGGTTAAACCCGACCGGGTTGGTACAACCGCACTGAATGAAGGTCGGTTGAAGCGACTATGAAACATAGTTCATGTTTTCCGTCCAGTTCAGTATAGCTGGCTGGAATTGAGGGAAGTGCTGACATGGCACTTACCTACATAATTCACCAGGGTGTTTAGGCTGACATCACAGGTACTAGAAAACAGGGGCATTATGTGATGTAGCTTCCGTGTAAGTTTACATAAAAAAAAACACTGAACTTGATGAAAAATACGTATGATTTACGTTGCTCTAACGACCCGATATGGCAAGCCTTGAACAAGAGACAATGAACTCGACCTCTAGATGTGATATATAATAGTACTCCACTTACGTATAGGTATATATATATATATATATTAGTCCGTCTGTCTGTATTGCGGTAGCACAGTGTAAACATAAAGAACAGTAGTACATCTACGTACGAGAAGTGATGATATCTGCAAGCTACAAACGATAAGGACCAATTCGGTTTTCAATGACCGTGTATCGTCTGTCCGTCCCGTATATTACGTAGTAAAGTAAGTTTAAACTCGGTGTAATTAAATCATGACGTTACTTTTTTCGTTCGTTCGTCCCTTCGTTCGTCCGTCCGTACGCTTGCATTCCAGAATCACAGTTTCCCCTCGTGATTCTGACAAAGCCAAATCGCGCACCTGACCGTTTGGTCCGGTGTGAAGTAAAAAAAAATGTTTTTTTGCGAGACGAGACAAGCTCATGGACAAATTATATACATCAACGATAAAAACTGCCAAAGAAAACATACCCTATGTTTTTCGAGCGTGTGTAATTACAAAGAATAATTTTTGTTAGCTTGTCCCCG
>WYDE02189781.1:0-10772 GCA_009867175.2 Adela reaumurella | reverse complement strand
CAGCACAACACCGATTGCTCTGCTTACCCCGATTCTCGGGATTTAGCGTGAGTGATATGTATGTATTTATGTATGTATGGTTTCACATCACAGGAGCCAGACTGAGAAAGAATACTTTTTAAATATAATCAGATATTTAGTAAGAATCATCAATCACCAGAGATAGCGCCCGGCAGCGCCTGATCGTGCGTTTAGCAGCGCGTGTCCGGCTCAATCTAGCGATACGGAATCCATCAGGTTTAAACGACTTTCGCTCATCAGCTTTATCGTGCGCAACAATGCAGTGGCTCCCTGCTCGTATATCCAATGAGGCGTCATTTTCAGTTTATTTGATACTATTAAAATTTACGGCAATTGCATATACACTAATCTATTTGTATGTAACTTAAACACACATTCTTTAAAGCAGTACATACAACTATTGATATTAATTTTATTCTATTATAAACGAGTCGCGCTTCATCCAGCATACCATACAAAATGCCTTAGTTTCTCACACCCTCATTTTGTGGAATTGATTCAAAATCTTATTTGGGTTTACAAGACCAATTACTATGTTCCTATAGAATTAGAAAACCTAAAATGTGCTTACTGTAAGAATTATGAATCTATAAAGAAGTATTTCATGTAACTTTTGAAGTAATATCTCTACACTAGAAACAAAATTAGAGAAATGTAATACTATAGATATCTAGAATATTTCATTTACACTTCAAATAAAGAAGAATTTCCTAAATAGCTTCTCAGGATTTGTCACAATTAACTAATAGGAAAAACCCTGTTCTCTATCTTTATCTCCCTCTTTTGTAAGAGCGTTAGATGAAATAGGCATACTTTTTGCTGAGTTGAGGCCGCCATGCAACATCCCCTTCAATAACCATTATTATAATCATCTTCACAGTTTAGCCGTCAACTGCTGGACATACGCCTCTCCAATTGTTTTCCAACCTTCACGGCACTCGGCAACACGAATCTATCGTTAGCCCGCGACGTAGTTGATGTCGTAGTTCCACCTGCTGCTTTTCCCACATTTTATATCCTGATAAAGGTTTTCAGTGTGGGGCGCGTGTGATTCAACGGTCGTCAACCTTGCAACTATAGGTCACATGTTGAATTTAAACGCTAAGTGCGCTTATGAGTAATGAATGAGCCAGATT
The DNA here is from genome assembly GCA_009867175.2 of Adela reaumurella. Taxonomy (NCBI): domain Eukaryota; kingdom Metazoa; phylum Arthropoda; class Insecta; order Lepidoptera; family Adelidae; genus Adela; species Adela reaumurella. Next base: position 9,615 of record WYDE02189781.1, on the reverse strand, counting down.
CCTAATTTTTAAATTGTGTAGTCTAAGCCAGGCGTAGAATGGAAATAACTTTTCCAATATCTTTTAAAACGACAATATTATCGGACCTGAAAGTTAATAGGTAACTATTGAAGCGCGGCTACACGTGACGTCATGTTGCAATATTCTTCGTCTCCCCTGTCCAACATAAGGGATGCATTTTCCAACAAGAGGGATGTGATCGATAGACAAATAATTGATTTACATTTCGCAGTATATTTTAGCCCTCGGCCTGGTCCAGTCATTCGCTGAGTGAAGAGAAGCCTAGTACTAGACTAGGTTCAGTCTGTTACTCTGTTAGTCTGTTTTCTGTTTGTCTGTTTGTCCGCGCAACTCCTCCTAAAGGATTCGGCCGATATGGCTAAAATTTTGTAAGTTTATTCTATAAGCAATAGCTCAAGAACTACAAATTTTTAACTTCCTAGAAGAACTGGCAAGTAACTTCGTCGGAAATTCTTCCTTATTCTTTCGGCCGATCGGGGTGAAATTTTTACGATTCATTCTATGTGTCAATATCTTGCGACACACCAATTTGCAACGTCCTAGAAGAACTGGGAAAACTTAAATGGAAAATTTCCAACGTCTACTACTAAACGGTTTAGGCTGATCGGGCTGATATTTCGTTGGTTAATTCTATATGTCAATATACCTCACCAAACAGCTATTTTCATCTTCCTAGAAGAACTAGCAAGGAACTTCTCTAAAAAAAATTAAGCGCCCTTGCGAATATTGCGAAGCCTGTTACGACAAGACTGGCGTATGTCTACTATGTTGGGTTGTTGGTTTCATGTGAATTTCTCCTCGCTCGTCGCCATAATGCACTCCCTCCCTCGGGACATCTGCTCGCTAGCACCGACGCAACTCGAATGACCTGCCCCTTTCCTCAGCCCACCTTCGCCGCCGCCGACCAACGACGAACGCTGAGCAAATAAACCCTTGGCCTATCTATGCCGGCGTTGTCAACTGCTCCCGCCGGCGCCGGCGCTTCGCGTGACATCACAGAAATGACCGCAGGGATTTCCGGCGCTGGACAGAATCCTTGCTCCAGTGAGCTGAGTTGAGACTGCGCTCGTGATAACTGGACTTAATTTCCGTTGTACCAAAGTTTTTGACAGTTGCTAATTTGGAAGTTGTTCTTGTTGCAAAATACATACATAGACGTACGAAGATCAATTTGTCTTCTCGATATGAATAGCTATTTTTCTAAGGAGTGGGTAAAGTAAAACGAGTAATGTAAGCAGAGGTATTGTGGTGGTAAAAAAAAGGATTTTTTTACATATTAGTTTGAGACTTAGAAAGCTGGAAAATGTATGCTGAATTCCGTTATAATTTATCTAACAAAGTAGGGAATAAATTAATGTTACATTTTTAGACAAGTGTGGATACGTAATTTTTAACGATTAACCATATTACGGAATACATCATTTTGCACTGGATATAGTATATTGTGATATTATTGTGACGTTTGCATTATCGCTATATATATAGAAAAAATAATGAAAACTGTAAGATTTAAATATTAAATACGCATAAATCAATAATGCTTTGCTTTTCTTGACTTGCATGCGTTTTTTTTAATTAAGTACCTAACGACCGTGTGGGGCCGGTACTTAAAAGAATGACCCCACTGCTTCTCTTCCCATGCATATCGTAAAAGGCGACTAAGGGATAAGGACAAGATGCCATGCTAAAGGGCGAAAGGCTCGCCCCCTCTCACCTTGGCATGGTACTTCCACCGAGTCATGCAGTAAGTAAGTGGGTCCTCGTGCTTACATGCTGCTTAATATCTTGTCCGAATACCTTGCGAAACGTGGTGGTCTGTGTTGTGCTGTAATTTACCGGAGTTCTTGCAGCACAATACCGATTGCTCTGCTTACCCCGATTGTCAGGATTCAGCGTGAGTGATATGTATGTATGTAAACATATTTTTAGTACACAAATAATTAATTTCTAGACTTTTCTGTTGCACTTTAACTCGGCTCTATTTGGCTTTGTCTGTTTCATCTTCTTGCATTCCAACCTAATTCATAATGGACGAAAGTCCTGATTTTTTAATATTATTTCCTATATAATATTCCTATATTTTCCTATATTTTATCAGAGACGGTGGCTCAGTGTATGCGATATTCGGTATTCTTATTAATAAATTAATTATCTTATTAAGCTGTTCCGGTGGCTCGAAGTCCGCGCGGCAACATATATACAACAAACATGTACTAATAAACAATATTATGTTCTATGTTGCAATTTTTTGCTTTGAGATTTGTAAAATAAATACATTTTTATTTTATTTTATATTTGCTTACAGCTCAGGCTTCCTATGACGCAGCGTGATGGTTTATAGTCCATAGTTACCTTAAGTCATCTTGAAAAGGTGTAGAATGTAACAGTGAAAACCGTATGTAGATCGATAAAGTGGTTCTCGATTCATAAGCGATCACACATAATACCTATTATGATTTGATTACGTACGTTACACTGCCTCCAGGCCGGTCGAAAAAGTAAAAATGAGCGTCAATTTGCAGGGGATCCTATGCGCCAATAGATAAATAAATTAATAAGATATTTATTTATTTCGTAAACTCATTATACAACATTACAAAACAATAATCATGGTACAGTACGTTAGATGGCGCCACTTACACAATTACTTAGAGTCAGTTCATACGAATTTCCAGTCGGAATTTTATGTATTTTCATCACAAAAGTCAGAGGAATTCGGAGAACAAATTAAAGAAGACTCGAACCCGGGATCTTTGCTTTAGCTTGGCTTTAGTCACGGCTCGGAATGTTTACTTCAATTTGTTGTCCGGATTCCTGTGGGTTTTCTGGTGAAAATATAGTAAGCGGCTTGCATGCTTAGCAAGAAAAAAACAAGTAAAATTTTAATTTGAACTTTAATTTTGCTTGACGAGCCCAAATGCCGCATCACACACACCGGCCGATTAATTCAGGGATGGTCCCCTGTCAAAAAAACGATAATGAGTACCTAACTGTTGTTTCACTATACTTTACTCCATACAGACAGACATCATACTTGAATAAAAATTACAGGATATGTTATGGGGAGTTTGAATTCACCGTCCCGACAAAACAAGCGGCAAGACAACAAATGTGAGTATAACTCTACCACTGAATAACAAATTAGACTAGAAGTGGTTTTCCAACCGCGGAAGTACCGCGCGCTTGTCACCGTTTTATGCACAAATTGTTTGAGTTTCATCCGCCGCACAGTCGCCCATATATCCCGGCAGTCGCCGCTTGCGTTCATCCTTTATATCTTTGCATGTAACATACATATTATATTATCCTATATGCATAATCTAAAATTTATCCTACATAATATCTTATACGTATTCTGCTTTAAATGCTTCACGTATTGTGATAGGAAGGTATACGTTTTCTGGATGAAATTCGTCTTAGATGTATTCAGTCATATTTATGTCAAAGGCGGTGACAAGCTTGATGTTCGCTAAGGCAACTTCCAGTCTAGTTACCAATGCAGCGTATTCTACCGTTCATAGTTTGTTGGTTTTTTAAGACACCGTCATCCTTGATTTCTTGTCTGTTAGTCTATTACGTGCCGTTTGGGCACCAATCATCTGTGAAGAGTGAGTCGTATTTACGGGTCAAGCCCGGGAAGATGTAAATTGTGAATTTCTGTCTTCAGGGGTGTGCCCCCCGTGTCGTCGCGACCAACGTGAGCAGCAGAACCGACCGCCGCCGTGTTTCTGGTTCACAATAAGGAATTTCCTGGGGATGTCGGCCGCTGCCTTGTCCACGGCTATAGGCGAAGTTCTGGCCGCACTCTTCTTCTTCGCGTTTATCGCCTTGCTCAGCTTCTATCTGCCTCCTGTGGCAAGGGTTTGGAATCCGGAGCTCGCGTGTCTGCAGAGGAGTGTGGATAGAATGGTGGTAAGTTGACATTTTGTTCATTTCCAATCGAATTATATTTGAGCGGCCATGGCGTTGCGTCCTATATGTATAGCCTCTATGAATTATATGAAAGCGATTGGAAATTTGATGATCATTCATCACGGTGTATTTTTGCCCCTTTTTATGTTATCATCCTACCATGATTGGCTCTCACCTCTTATCGCATCGTGCACCGTAATGCGAGCCTAAATCACCCCAACCCTTACGGACTATGGTGCCATATGATCGGTTCTGCTAATCGCAGCGCTGCCTCAAAAGTTCTTATCAACGAGTACCTTACCCCTAGGAATAAAATCTTGTATGCCAAAGACGTGCAGCAGCTCGTGCCAACAATTAAAAATTTTGTTGCATAAATAACTCCAAACTTTTAATTATGTATTATCTTTTCTCTTTATTATAGTATTTTCTCTCTATGTCTTGTATTTGCCTTCTGTGGCTTCTGTTCTTCATTATTAAAAAAAAATCCGGCTCTTCTCACAGCTGAGCTGAGCAAACGTACTGTACGTACCTACGTTACGAGTACGTTTGCCAAGCTCGTCGCACAGCTTCTAGGTCAACGGGAAATAACTTATAGATTTTGGCTTGGGATTTTGGTTAGTTAGCTAGTTGTAAAACTTGTGACATAAACGGCCGTATCTTTTGATTGCGTTGACTTGAAAGCCTAAACTTTTTATCCTTCGAAGGGACCGTAAGTTTCAGTATTTCATATTTATTTCAACTTTATACCTGTAACAGTTCCAGAGAATAATTATCTTGACAGACATACGAACGGACCACGATGTGATCCTATAAGGGTTTAGTTTTTCCTTTTGAAGTACATACCCCTAAAAAACACTATCCGTAGTGACCTAAATGGTATTTGCTTGCGATAAAATGTAATTGTAAGTGTATGAAATAAGTACTTTCAATTAATATTTGTGTGCCTCGATTAGCCGAGCGGGCAATAGCGCGCCTCTCAAGCGGGAGGTGCGGGTTCGATCCCCACTGGGTGTACAATATTAATAACTTGGGAATTTGTGCTAAAGTGGCTGCTGACACTCCAGTGAAGGAAAACATCGTGAGGAAACGAACTTCCAAGCCGGTTGGTCACCGTGGATGTGCATGACTAAATCTTCTCATATCATATAAATGACAGAGGGCGGAACCCAGCAGTGGGTCGAAGAAAATGTCTGCAAATAATGAATGAATGTTTGTGTTACAGGGTGACCTAGCTGTTCTGAATGAGGAATTAAAAGAAACGGAACTTTCGGTCTGCAAACTGTGCGAAGGAAGCAACCTAAACAGAAAAGTAATTTGTTTGTTTTTTAATTAAATAGATACAATGAAATCTTTTTCTGTCCCCATAGCCAGGTATTCAGGCAAAGTGGTCATATAAATCGACCACGCTTCTGTTTTTCTGTCTGTCACACACTCGTTCTCAATTCAGTGGTCACACACAATATATATCTTCTAAACCAGTAATTTGGGAACTAGGCTGGAAGTGCCATACCATACAATGCGCGTGTCGCCGCCTTACACACATTTGTTTTTTTTTATCGAGAGAGCAACATATGCCTTCGAGAAACCCAGAAAGTGACTAACGACACCCATGAACATTTGGTTTTAGCGGGGGTTGCCAATGCCATGCCGGCCTGAACGGCCTATTCACGCCGCTCTTGAAGGACTCAGGAATGTACATGGAGGGAAATATGTGGACAGGGAGACCGTTCCAGAGTTTACCGGTTCTGTAGATGAAAGATCTACAGGACCGTTTGGTACGCATCCACGGTAGGTCCATCGTGTAGTGATGCAATCTCTGCCTCCTAAACCGTTCCTCCGAGCACTACCCGTGGAAGCGATAGAGCACACTTAAGGAGCCGACATCCCTACGAAGTTGCAGTGGTGCTAGATCTAGGGACACTTCAGGGTCGTCCACTAGTCGCACGGTGCGACGCTGTATCGATTCCAGCGGCGCAAGTTGATATTTGGCTGAGCCATCCCATAGGTGCGAGCAGTACTCAAGGCAGGATCTAACCTGCGATTTATACAAAAGCAGCCTTTGGCCCGGAGTGAAATACCGTCGCACCTTATTAAGTACGCCCAGCTTTTTACAGCTTTACAGCCAGCTTGTCCTTGCCATCCACATGGCGCCAGAAGTTAAGGTCATGCGACATTTCGACTCCGAGGACCCCGAGGTGGTCGCTTTTTTTGAGCGAAGTGCCTTGGAAGAAAGAGACTGGTGAGAACGCATTTCTCGTCGCACTAAACGCACAAACTTGTGTCTTGGAAGCGTTGAACTCGACCAAATTACTACGGCCCCACTCAGAAATGGAGGCGAGTGTCTGTTCGAGTTCAAACTCTTGGCCTCTTCTCATCCACAACATCCCGTCTGGCTGAAGGGTGACAGGTGTAGGATCCGTGTGAGCTTGACTGTAAGAGTGCCAGAACAAAACTTGTTCAATGTCATTTGCAGAATCAAATCCTGTCGGATATGTTGTAGTAATAACGACTATAAGCGCGCGAACTTCCGCGCTTATAGTAAGGCACTTCTACTCTGGTTCCCAATTGTTAATGTTCAAGGTATGTTAAGGATCTACATAGCATTGTGACATCATAACTGAAATTACAAACTGCGAACTTAATTACAATTTACATTACCTATGTAAAATTACGTGAATGCAAGTATACAAAATAGTTTCTTAGTTAGAGAAAGGTATACGTACAGTCAGCGACAGAATATAGATAGAATCTTTTTCGAGCTCTCATAATGAGATATTTATAGTTTGGTGATATGCATAGGTACTTTAGTGAATTTATTTAAAGAAAATTATATAAAATCAAACTATTTACATCCTATATTATAAACTGCAATGTAAATGTATCTAATTGAGCTACAAATACGTATTATTTTTTTTTTCTAAATGATAGTTTCTAGTTATACGATGAACTAAGAAAAGATAAATGTTTGATATGCCTTTGAACAACTGATTCTATAAATGGTAAAATGTGTAATATGCATTAATATTAATTTTGACGACAATTTGAAATGTGTAATGCGCCTGCTCCATTGGGGAACTGAGAAAGCTTAAGTGACTTAATCACAATATGTCAAAAATATTCGTGTTTTAAGCGGCATTCTTTAAAAAGCATCGAAATCGTGGCGTTTAACACAAAAAATATTTTATATCCTACCCTTGTTTTGGAATGGATAAATGTAATTTTTTTTCCGATTATTGACTAGAAACCGAGCTAGATCGCAGAATTCTTTCTGATTCCGACTATATTATACAACTGATATTCGCCATAAGTGGCGTATTACACAATTTTCCTTTCCAGCGTCGATATGTGCGGTGCGTTCTATCGTTTCCTTGTGAAATTATATTTTTCTTAGTCTTTCTCTATGTGCATATAATACCGTGTACGCGTTAAAATACACCCTGGTGAACGAAAACACCGTGAGGAAACCTACACACTTACAACACGAAAGTGTTGTAGTGTATAAAGGTTGACTGGAAGAGATTGCATCCGGCAATAAGTCTGGCTTCTGCTAAGCAGAAAAGTTTATTTCATTGATTGTTTGATCGATCCTATATTCATTATGTATTTTTTGTCAGAAATCGTGCATCGAGAAGTTGAGTGAAAAACTAGGATTTAAGAGCTCATCGAAAAACATAAAAAATGCTGATTGCAAAGCTCCGTGTTCCAAGAGTTCGGCCGGAAGCCTCCCTCCTGCCACTGAAGAAAGCCCTGCTGCTTCCGGTATCATAAGGAACCCTTCTGGTTTCGGTGTCATAAGAAACCCTTCAGAAGAGTACTGTGAAACCAGCCGTAAATTATACAAGAAACCTTTAAAACAAGGAAAAGTTCGCAACGGCGAATCTACCAATCGACAGGAATTTCCTGGATCCACAAGTTCTTTATTTCAAAAGTGGTGATGAAATCAGCTGCCATATACTTACATATATTATATTCTTAGCTAGCTACATATATTCAGGGTGTTCGCGGATCATTTAAACGCGTTACTACATTACTCCATGCATTGCGTAGTATACTTATATGAAAGAAGCTTTAATTTTGATTGAGAAATTATTTTGACCTCCCCATTTTCACACTCCACATTTTCGCCTGAGAGAATTTTAAAAATGTATGACGTAGTGAAATATTTTTCTCTCCCAGAATAAAAAAAATCTTTCATATTCGTGTTCTACGCCATGTATACAGTAAATAAATGGTTTAAATGATGTACACCTCACCGTGGACACCCTGTATATATATACCTACTTTATCAATACAATATTCAAGTGTTCATTATTTCAATAATTTTATCAATTTATTGAAGAAATTAAATTGCGATGAAAATAACTGAATTAATTTATTTAATGTAACTACCGCCACCTCATGAGAAAGATTCAGCAACAGTTTGTACGATACGAAACGTAGCTGCAATAAGCACTGTAGCCCCGAGCCCGACCACAACGACGACGCGCCCGTATGAAATAGTCTTAGAATTACCGCTAGATGGCATGTATTATGTTTTACTAAGTTATCAATTTCATTGTCTGAGCGAAGAGAAGCCACTTACTCGAGTAGGGTCAACAAACTTTTGGTGTTGTCAAACTTGTCTGTTTGGCCGCACAACTCCTCCTAAACGGAGGTGATGTGCTTGAGCCGGTCCCCGGTCAGTCAGTTAAAAAACGGCTAACCTAACTAATGGAATATTTGCAAATTTATTCAATTAATTTTATATTTTTAAATTGTTACCACCAATTAAATGTTTTCATTGGAAAATTTTAGTATGGAGAATTACATTAAGAATTTTTTTCTGAATGTACTAATAGATAATTTAAAAAAGGAAGTATGCTATGTGCTCTTCAGCGTTAGTGGCTTACTTAGCTATATTCGGTATTCGGTTACCGGAGTTAAGCACTGCCGAGCGCTGTCAGGTATTTTATGCCTGTTCATGGTTCGGATTCCACGTTAAACTGTAGGTCCCTTCCCTCTCATTACATGGTGGTAGGGTTAACACTGGTTGGTACCATCGCACTGAATGAATGTCGGTCGAAGCGGATATGAAAAATTCTTCATTTTTCCGTCCTGTCCATTGTAGCCGGCTTAAGAAGCGCTGGCATGTCACCTACCTAATTCACCAATGTCAATTCACCATCACTGGTACCTAAAACTGGTGCATTAGGTGACGTGGCCTTCTGGTGCATTCAAATATGGCTTCTACCATAGATTTCAGGAGTAGGTCGTTAGGTATACACAATGACCCCCTAATGTCAGCAAGTATGATTCAGAATTGTGTTATCGTATATTTTGACGTAATGGTTGCCGCTAAATCTTTAACGTCTGCTCAGCCGTGACGCTGGAAAGACAACTTGGTTTCAGCTTTTACAAAGAATCTGTATTAGCACAAAATAAATCATTTTCTTCACAAAATAAAAGTCAGGGATGGGGTGGAAGGGCTTGTATGTTAGGGGCTGGGTAGGGGTCGTTCATCATCATCAGCGTGGTTCGCTCAGTGGTTGTGATATTCAGTATTCGATTACCGAAGTTAAGCTGTACCGAGCGCGGTCAGGACTTGGATGTGTGACCGCTTGACCGTTGACGCTGGTCGTGGTTTGGTTTCCACGTTAAACAGTAGGTCACTTCCGTCTCCTTACATGGTGGTAGGGTTAAACC
>WYDE02189671.1:0-10772 GCA_009867175.2 Adela reaumurella | reverse complement strand
ATGAAACATAGTTCGTGTTTTTCGTCCAGTTCAGTGTAGCCGGCTGGAATTGAGGGAAGTGCTGACATGGCACCACCACATAACTCACCAAGGTGTTTAGGTTGACATCACTCGTACCAGAATAACTGGTGCATTAGGTGATGTAGCCGTCCGTGTCAATTTCAATAAACAAATGCCTTTGATCACTCGCCTTTCAAACTATTTATGGTAGGTACTTTCCGTCCCTCTTGAACACGCTTCGCTGGTATACTTCCCTTGTAAGCTCTTCTTGCTTGAAAACCAAAAATGCTTCGGCTCCGCGCGTGTTTTCAAAGCATACTCATTTCTAAATTCAAATTACCCTACGTATTCTTGACGTCCCAGATCTCTTTAAAATTTCTACACACTTTAAAACCCCTAACTTCAAGCGAGACATATCATATGGCCTCGCCTATGCTGAAGAACCTCCGAAGACCGTATTTCCTGAAATCTATACAGAAATAACTCCACGTAAATCTAGAAAAATAAATTAAACCTTAACAAGCGAGCATTAAAGTTTGATTTAGTTTACGTAGCAGGTTGCTCGTAATATTTCTTACTAGCGTAGAGGACACTGAGCCAGTTGATCCTGGATAAAGGAGAAATTGGAACGTCCGGAAATAACGTCCGGAAATCGTACTCGTTTTTATATTATTTGCTTCCTTAACGTTGAATAAGGAATCCGGCTATAATTTACTTCTTGAGAAAGATCTGTAGAGAACGCTCTAATCTCAGCACGTTACACTTATTTCTTGAAAGTGTTCATTTCCAGGATACAGTTTGAGAATTTTTTTAAAATTATTTATTCAGAAAACACGCTACCTATTTAAAATACATAAAACCAAAAGAAATTAACAAGTAAATTAAACTAGAAAGTAATTATCAAAACTACCTATAGAAAATGTACCTAGAACACTAGCCGCGTTTCCCCACTGGACAGCAAGGCTTATTCGCTTCGCAAAGTAGGCCCTTGATTGTGGAACGCCAGTTGTCTCGATTAAGAGCCGACCTAGCTTCTTGAGGAAACCTCTAGCTTCCGAGCTCCACGGACTAAGCGTTTCCACGGCAAACGCAACAAACTCAAACTCTTGAGTAAGGTTTGCATATAAGTTGCGCTTGACGTGTACCGCCCTCTCAGCAGCCGCTCCAGCCAATATTTGAGAATGATATTCAATTTTAGAACATATTTCCGAAAAAAACCACGATTATCCAAATTACCTACGCAATCGCCATGCCACCTCCGGCACAGATATAACGGGCTAAAAAACAAGATATCCATATAGCTTTCCTGTTTAGGGTTCCGTACCCAAAGGTTACCAACGGTACCCTATTACGAAGCCTCCGCTGTCTGTGCATCTGTCCGTCCATTCGTCTGTCACCTCACAGGACTGATCTTATGGACGGTAATATATTACGTAGACACTTGAATTTTTTACAGAATTTGTAAACGACAAACCGACAGACACCAAAAGTTTTTTGACCCTAGTCGAGTAAGTGGCTTCGCTTCGCTCTGCCAATAATAGATACTACAGCATTATTCCCGTCGGTTCAGAGCCATCACTCCATGGTCAATGTCTCATGTAGTTTGAGCAACAATCCATCAAGCGAGCGATCCCGCGGGACACCCTCGCCTCGCCACATGCCCTCCTCGCACCGCGGCCCCTTCACTGCCGCCCCCGCCGGTTATGAGTTGCGCCCGCATTCATCTGTCACGTGGATATTTTTATTTCTACAGCAACCTCCCTCTCTCTCCTCATGTGCGTTTAGCAAGTGTACGTAGGTAGTGACAGGCGTCACGCGCAGCGTAATATGAACCTTTTATGTGAAATACCCTTTTGGGGGGTAACCTTGGTCCGATGGAGCGCTTCCAATAGGCTTTATTAGGTCTGCTCAGTTTCCACTCATCATGAAACCATCAACGCACAGAGACGTGACTGATTGGACGTGTATGTAAGAGATGAAGACCAGTGGGAAATGGGGACATTTCTGTTTTTTTTATACCTAGCCCTTTTTTTAGTGGGCTATGGGTTTTCAGTGTTATATAAAATGTTATGGAAACTTCTGCCTTATAATATAATTTTTATTGGAAACTACATCTCATTATCTGTATGCTTAATGAAATATACGTTGATGCGACAAAGAAATCAAATGAAATTATTTTTTTAAGCTATCTCCGTTTTAGCTCCCATACAAAAAGTGATATCCCATTTCCGACCTACCAAACTGTTTTCATATAAACTCCTAAAAAATTATGTATACTTATGTAAAAATTTTATTGATTATAGAGGAAGATGATAATTTTTTTGCATAATATATCAGCTCATCGTGAATTTTAATTCTTAAATTGCAGGACATATATTTTTGTATATCTTGTTCAATATTTTAATCAATTTTGATGCTCCGGTTTTTTAAGGCAATATTTATCGTCATGACCTTTTATCAAGGTTTCAAGGTAATGATAAATGCTGGAGGCTACACTGTGAGACCTCGTAATATCTGAGAATGTTGTCAATTCCTTGTAGTAATTTTTCAATCGAACATAACGCATCGTCATCTCAAAATTCTTTAAAAAAACTTCTTATTTTGTTACATGAAAAATAATATTAGCACATAATTAAACCTCTTGATGTTTTGTTGAACTATAGCCATTAATATGTGTTTTCATGTCTTAAATGCTGAAAAGTGCTTGCCCCGAGAACTAAAGTTGCAACTCGTAGTTTAACACATTTCTTATACTTATTACAGAAAGCCCGGGACAGTGCAAGGACGATAGTCGTTCGGTTACCATCGTAGAAGGCATAGCCTTGTGTTAGACTGATCCCGACTGAGTGGATACTGTCTTTGTTCTTGAACTATTAGGCTGAAGAAGTCGCGAGCCGTGTACTGACTCTTCCGAGTAGTGCAGTGATGTCTCATCGTGCGATGCCGAATATCAAGCCACTGGAAACAGGCTCCAAAACTCAGATATGGCCATACTTGTGTAAAAATGTAACTGTTGCTGTCTGTATTTGCATTCTACATGTCTGTTCACCTACATTGATCCGGATAGCATCTCAATCCATCCGTGAGAAAGTTAAGGGGAGGGGTTTACCATACCATTTATTTATACCGTAACTAACATTAACAACACAAATGTGTTGTAGTGTATAAAGGCTGACTGGAAGTGATGTCTCCGGCAATAAGTCTGCCTTCTGCTAAGCAGATAAAGTCTACATTTATTTATTATAAAGGTTTGTTTAGTATGTTTATATTTTATTTATATTTATTTTATTTGTTCCGATATTTATGCATAAATCGATAATGAGTTAATTATTTGTTAAATATAGGATTAAAAATTTACCCGCTTGAAATTCACCACGAAATTGATGCGAAGAAATAGGGAATCCATAATTTCAATAAATCTCCGAAAAAGATTAACTATTCATTCATTTAAATTTTGCTCGCAACGTCTAGAATTAGAGCATAAAAATATAAATATTTAATGTAATTATGAAAACGAAAAGTCTTCCAAATCGATTATCCGTTTTCCTTGTTTTTATCATGAAATTTGTGATATTAAGCATAATATTTCTCCTTCCGCTTGAAAAATTCACTTTTTGCATTGTTAGTCCATTACTGCAAAAATATATATATAATAGATATATTATTTTGTGTTAGATATTATTTCCGAAGATTTAGTGAGGTATAGCCAAGAACTTACGGGAAATTTTGAAGCTTGGCCAAAATGCAAAAAAATCCGTTCATATTGCAATATAGTTTAGGGTTTCGTATCTCAAAAGGAAAAACGTAACCCTTACGAATGCATTGTTGTCCGTCTGACCCAGGAATATTTACCCTAAAGGACCCGACACCGGAGCGCTTCCCGTACTAGTCGGTTCAACCGCGAGATAGTTCAAATACGACTATCTCTCGCTCGAGCTCGAGCGCGTAACTCCGGCAACATCTCCTGCAGGATGACGATTTGTGCCGTTTTCACGTGCCCAAACAAAACACAAACGGCAGGATTTACTAAAGATGGCATATCCTTTCACAGGAAAGTATTTTAATACTTCCATGTTCCGCGCCCCTAGCAAAATTTTTGGCGACCTCGGTTCCCAAACATTGAGCGGCGCGTGTCGGGTCCATTAGGGTACCTAGTCCGTGGTCTGATCGCTTGTCTGTCAAGAGCATTTTTCTCAGGAACTGCTTGCTACAGGTCCAAGTTGAAATTAATACCAAATTCTGAGACATGCGGTCTTGGGAGAGTAAAAAATTGAAGTTTCCAAGTCAATGCAAGATACATCCATTTGTGTGACTAATTTTATTTCTCGCAAACTCACTTATCAAAACCAATATGGTACTTCCCGTTGCCCTAGAATTTTGAAAATTTACACGTAATCTATGATATTACTATATTTTTTAGGGGTCCGTACCTCAAACGAAAAAACGTAACCCTTATGAACACATTGTTGTCCGTCTGACAGCCTGTTAAGAGCATTTTTCTCAGGAACTGCTTGAGGTATCAAGTTGATATTAATAATAAACTCGGAGACGTGCGTTCCTTGGAGTGTAGTATATTATAGCCTTTTGTTCCACCAATTTTTTTCTCGCAAACTTATCAAAACCAATACGGTACTCTACTTCCCGTTGAGCTAGAGTCATGAAAATTCACACGAAGAAAGATCTCAACGCGCAAGTAAAGTTAAATCAGAAAATCATTTAATTTGTATTTATATGTACCGACCTAAAAACAAATACGGACGGTCGCTTCCACGGAATTGAGAACCCCATCGCAGAATCCCCTCCTTAGGCGCCGGACGCCGATTGATCTGTAATATCGTCTAATCAAAGTTGAAGCCGGCAAATGGCCACCCACTCTAAGTGTGTGCGTGCGAGGTGCTGCGTACTGACTGGCGCAGCGCTGCGGTGGCGGTCGGTTGTCAGACTTTGATGTATTAGTGTGAGTGTAGAAGCTCGTGTCCACAAGCGATATTGACGTACCAAACATACATCTTCAGTGCAAAGTTACGCCATTTTTATACCTCAATGCTATATCTATGGAAAAATAGCAATATAAATAACACCACCGGCCACCCCGCAACCTCTTACAGCATAAGTAATCAAACCCCTTGTCAGCGTCGTTTTCTGAGTGGTTGCGATATTCGGTATTCGATAACCGATGTTAAGCACTGCCGAGCTGGTTCAGGTATTGGATGGGTGACCGCTTGACCGTTGACGCTGGTCGTTGTTCGGATTCCACGTTTAAACTGTAGGTCCCTTCCCTCTCCTTACATGGTAGTAGGGTTAAACCTGACCGGGTTGGTACCACGGCCCTGAATGAAGGTCGGTTGAAAATAGAAACACTGTTGCATTATGAAGCCGTAAAAATAATATAAAAACTAGCAATAATATAACTAACAAATATAAAAAAAAACAATAATACAAAAATTCCATAAAAAAATAATAATAAGTAAAGGAATAAATCTGTAAATCGTTAATTTGCCGTTCAATAATTTAAAAGAAATACTTTATTCGGATTACAGTCAACTCACTCATGAAAACCTACATGGTAATTCCCGTTGTCCTAGAATCAATAAATTTTACATAAAGTAAGCTCTCAAAGCACTAGTACAGAACAAATCAGGAAAATAAATGTATTTATTTAACATTTTATATATTCACTTGATTGTCCGTCTGTGTTGATATCGGAAATAGGCGAAAAACGAAGAGATCCTCGATTCCCACGATTAGTGACCTATCTTAGTGACCTATATAGTATCCTATGCTTAGTATATAGCCGTACCGCGGATGCGTACGAATCGGTCCTGCAGATCTTTTATCTGCAGAACCGGTAAACTCTGGAACGCTCTCCCTGCCCACATATTTCCCTCCATGTATAGTCTCGAGTCCTTCAAGATCGGCGTGAATAGGCACCTCTCAGGTCGGTATGCAATTCGCAATCCCCGCTAAAACCGAATGTCCATGGGTCTCCTTCATGGTTCCATGGGTCTCATTACTCTCCTTCCGAGTGGCTAGGCGCCATATGTCGCGCTCTCAATAAAAAAAAATATCGGCCTAAAGGTAGTTATTTCGATTGCCGAAACGAGATTCTGAGAGCCATGCACAGAACTCTTCGAAAACTGAAGCCCTTAGAATAGTCTACATAAAAATAGAGTGAAGTGCTTGAAATATTCGTGAATTCTGAAATATTCGTGTAGAATCGACTTGAATTTGTACCTTCTGGGCTCGCAGTACTTGGTTCAAAGAGTCGCTTCTGCAGGATTGGTGTTCTGAACCAAGTTCACTATTGAGCACTACTTCGGCACGTGTTGGAAAACCCATCGTGTCCTTTGCTCCTTATGCTTGATTCAAAGAGACCCGTCTGGACGTTGTGCTGGTATAGAGTTTGTGTTTTAGATCTCATGACATGACGGATCACCATAGTTACTACTGGAACTCTTCGGTATGAAAACGTTAAATCCTGAAATACTTTTTTTTATGGAAACGGACACGGATGGCTAGATCAACTAATGTATTAGTTCTTCTGATACCAGTGATGTCAGCCTTAACACCTTGGTGAGTAAAGTAGGTGGTGCTATGTCAGCGCTTCCCTCAAGTCCACCCGACTACACTTAACTGGACGGAAAACACGAACTATGTTTCATAGCCGCTTCGACCGATCTTCATTCAGTGCGGTGGTACCAACCCGTGCGGGTAGACTTGAAATTTGATTCTAATAAAAAATATTTTATGATATACTTAATTATTATGGTATAAAATTCACGAATATCCAAAGTTAAGCGACTGTGTCTCCGACAAAGTAGACTCCCCATTTTTTTTCCTAAAGTGACAATAATAAAATAAGTTAACGCAAGCAGTATAGTGTCTCTCTTCAACAAAAGTATCCCACGGCCTTGTTTTAAGTTTTATGAAGAAATACAAATAAAACAAATTACAGATATCACAATTAAAGCAATCCCGCACACTACTTGCGGCTACAGCTACAGAGTTAGGGCGTTTGCAATAAATAAAGTTGTGTTCCAGAAATGTGATTTCGAATTTACAATGACGTGTAAGGGAAGCCGGAGCGTGTACGCGTCGTTACAGTTGTATGCAGCGACGGAAATGAATTCGATGTGGCGTATATTCAGGGTATTGTGGATTACGCTTGCCCTTGTACGCTAGAGGTCGCAGGTTTGCTTGTTTTGGAAATACGTGAATGCTCTGCTTAAAAACCTTTTGGATACTGTTTTTCGGTGCACGAATATATAGGCACGCCTAACCTCCGTCGACATGACTTTGGTTTTATCTATCTTCAGACCGCCCCTCAACGAAGCCTCATAGAGGTCACTGAGCATCATCTGAAGCTGATTCTGAGAATGAGCGAAGAGAACAATGTCTTCGGCGAAACGTAGATGACTGAGAAACTCTCCATTGATATTTATACCCATTTTCTCCCACTCAAGAGCATCTGGAACATGTCTTCTAGTGCATTAGTAAAGAGCTTGGGTGAGATCACATCCCCTTGTCTCACCCCCTTTCCAAGTGGGATGGCGCGGGTGTTATCGTGGAGTCTCACAGTCATCGCCGTCGATCGATACAAGTTTTGGAGTACCTCGACGTATCGGTGGTCGACTCTGCATCTAAGGATCTTTCGACAGCCCACCTTTCAATTGAGTCAAGTGCTTTCTCGTAATCGACAAGGGCTAAGAATACCGGCTTGTTGTACTCATCACACTTTTGTATCACATGTCTTATATTTAGGATGTGATCCAAGGTTCCGAATCTCTTCCTGAACCCAGCTTGAAATATTATTATGGTGTTTAAATAATATATTCTCAAATAATCTAAGCTATTCAGGTCTAGGGTGTTTTCCAGACGAATACCACATTCAGGTTAAGTCTGGCGCTATCTCCAGGTAACCTAACCCAACCAACCGGCTTCGTGAGGAGTTCATCGCTCCGGTTGAGGAACTAGCTGAGTGGGTTTCCAACATTGTCGTCGTTGAAAAACAAAATTAAAAAGTCTGGGTTTGCATAGATTCAACTGAACTTGATAAATCAATCTTAGGCAGCCGCTCGCCGTCCCATCAGGTTACTACGAATTTCTTACATTTGGAAGAAATTCGTAGTAACCTGTGCAAAAAATAAGTATTCTGTGTACCTATAGACCTTTTTCTTTTATGGAAACTAACACATATAGCTACATCACCTAATGCACCAGTTCTTCTGGTACCAGTGATGTCAGCCTAAACCCCTTGGGGTGTGGGTGTGGGGCCGGTGCTTAAAAGAATGACCCCACTGTATCTCTTCCCACGCATGTCGTAAAAGGTGACTAAGGGATAAGGACAAGACGCCGTGCTAAAGGGCGACAGGCTCGCCACCTCTCACCTTGGGACGGTACTACTACCCATTCATGCAGTAGGTGGGTCTTCATGCCTTACATGCTGCTTGATATCTTGTCCGATTAATTTGCGAAATGTTATGGTCGGTGTTGTGCTGTAATTTACAGGAGTTCTTGCAGCACAATACCGATTGCTCTGCTTACCCCGATCGTCGGGATTCAGCGTGAGTAATATATATATGTATGTAGGTAATAATAATGTAAACCTTTGTGCTTAGCAGAAGGCGGACCTCTCTTCCAGTAAACCCAGTATCGAACCCAAGACCTTTCGAGTAAGAGACGTGCTCTAATCAACTTGGCTACTCCGCAATATATAGGTCTATATAGGTATGTATACGGTCATATAGCAGATAATGAACTAGTGCGACGAACCCCTGTCCACACGTGACGTGAGTAGTGGAGTGGAGTAGAGTTTTTGTTGCTCGGGGGCCTCGGTTCGATCCCTCGCACGAGCGAGCAAAAAGCGTCGGTTTAATGTCTACAAAGGACGATTAATGTGGGAACTTTGTCGTGCATCGGCTCGACATCGCTTGTGACCGTCCGGTTTAATCCGTCCGGCTGCTTGTCGCGCGTCGTCGTATCGCGTCCATATTGAATCAAACCTGATTTCGGACGATACATTGAAATAAAAAATAACATTAAGTGGCATGCTTTGAATAGAAAAACGTCGTAAGTCAGTGATGTTTTTTTAAATTTTTTTTTAATTAATGGTCATGAAATCTGAAAATCTACAACAATAGCGTTCTCGGTTTGTGCCTTAGCTAATTATAAGTATTATAAACATTTTATTTTATCGTTTCCGTTTTGAGTAAAATTGAGTAAAAAAAAAATAACTTAAAAAATTGGATTTATTCCATCTGACGCAAAACTGAAAGAATAAAACAATATTTTTATTAACCTAAATAGCTAAACCACAAACCGAGAACGCTATTGTTGAGATTACCATTATTATTTTATAATTAAAAAACTGCGCCGACTTACGTCGTTTTTCTATGCAAAGCAGTCGACTCTGGGTATTCTCTTAAATAACTTCTTCAGCCTACCAACCAGTGATATGATATCCCTTATGTGTATTAATAGACTGGGAGGCAGTGAAAAAAAGCAAGTGATTTTATTTTGAAAATTATTATGCTGAAGCTCAAACATTTTTCTGTGCTTTGAATTTTTACCATTATCTATATATCAAGGTCTAGTCTACGGTTTACATCACAGATACACGTACGCCCCGCCCGACACCTCACACTCACACACAAGCACGTTCTTTCATCTCACGGTATGCGTATATTTATGTATGATATTTTGTTCTGGTATTAGATATCAGATTGATATTGCAGGTATATTAAGTATTGGATCCTTTTTTTTTATTTTTCCTTTCACATGTTTTTTGCTTTAAGTTTTTACTCTTGTATTTGTTGATTGATTAAATTAAGTAGGGCAAATTAGTCTCACTAACACCTGAAAGTTGTTGCTCTTATAATATAATTTTTGTACTGTCTTCAACCAGAGAAGCCTATTATTGGCCTTATTTATTGTTTTTAATTTTTTTCTATGGAATTATCATTTTGTATTGCCGTTGTCTTCTTAAAATAAATAAACAGCTTTAGAGATAGGAATTCTTAAACTGTTGCCGTTTCTGAATGCAACGGCTCCCAGTTGTCTGACTGACATATTCTTGATGCCGAAAAAATAAGGAGCACGACCAGCGTAATCATTTTCGTAACAAAATCACGTGTTTTTTCCACCACCTCCTGGACCATTCGTTTTTGGGGACTTGATTTTAATCCCATAAGTATTCTTGGTTCTGCTATGTGTGTTACAAGTTTACCATTGTATTATGAGTTCTTATATGTATATAAATTTAAAAAATACAAAATTTTCATATATTTCGATTGTGGTATATAGTCGTCTTCAGTGTTTTATTTAAATAAAACATTTGTATTTTAACACGTAACAGTGTATTTTTTTAATTTATTAACATACATAAAAATATCAAGCCAAACATTGGTAAAAAAAATATTTAATTTAATATTTAATTCATAGAAATTACACTGCTCTATACAACAATACACTACATACACTACACAACATGTCGCTGCGCTACCCTACACTACACTACCCTACAAACACAAACTAAACCACACTACACAAGATTAAACTATTGCACAACACTACATTACATATGCAGAACACACTACATTGATACACTAGTGCACACAAGTGGCTATGGAACATAGTTCGTGTTTTCCGTCCAGTTCAGTGTAATATCACTTTTTAAACTATTACCGAAGGATGTTAAACATGATTCACTATTTTTAATTTGGCTCACCTCGGTTGTTGAAGGCATATTGTGCCTACGTTTCGACCTTATCGTA
>WYDE02189670.1:0-16737 GCA_009867175.2 Adela reaumurella | reverse complement strand
CGGTGGTACCAACCCGGGCGGGTTTTACCCTACCACCAAGTAAGGAGAGGGAAGGGACCTACAGTTTAACGTGGAATTCGAACCACGACCAGCGTCTACGGTCAAGCGGTCGCCCATACAAGTCCAGACTGCGCTCAGCATTACTTAAACTAAGCCAAAGACGCTGACATATAAGTAGGTACATTATACGCCCAGCTTTTTAGAAGCCTTCTTGGCCTTACCATCGATATTGCGCCGGAAGTTTAAGGCCATGCGACATTCATGAACTTGGTAAACTAAAACTATTTTCAAGTCTTTCGTGAAGTAGTTTATGTGAAATATATGAATTTATAATTTTCCTAAAATTCCTGGATTTGTTTTTATGAAGTCTAGTATGTACAGTACTCGTATGATACTGTAAGCAAAAGTTAACGGAAACCGATCTTTGTCTACGAAGTATACTTTGCAGACTTTTTAAGTTAGAGATATGGAATTTGGTGTTTAGGTTTCAATTTATAAATAAAAATGAGCTGTATTAGAAATTGTCTGAAATTAATTCCCTAAGGGGTTAAATAGGGGATGAAATATGTATCTAAGATTTGTCATTTTTAAAGTTAGAAATTTGGTGTTTAGGCTTCTATTTATAAATGAAATCAAGCTGTATTAGCGATTATTTTAAATTCTTCCTCTAACGGGGTCGAATAGGGAATGAAAGTTTTAAATGGATTTTCACAAGTTCAATGGGGTAGGGTTAGGGGTAGGGTAGGGGTAGGGGAAGGGCCTTCCTCTTCCCCTATAGCCCTAATTGGGGACTTAATCCTAGGGATTGGGGTGGGGTAGAGGGTAGGAGTTTTCCCGACACCCATAAAATTTTCAGAAATTTAATGAAACCTTTAATAAAACCTGTTTCTTAATTTAGTTTTCTACAAGATAATACGAGAAAAGTTTATAAATACTTAAAAGCAACACAGGCTCAGAAGACAATTCAAACTTAACATTTTTGGTAATTATTTGACATTTCTTGGCCTCTTTTGGGATTTTTATTAATGGAGTTAATAAAAATCACAAACGTACAGTTCCAGCGGTTACGTGCATTTTGAGACCTCAACTAGTTCTGCAACCCTAGTAGGGGGTATCCGGAGAAAAGGGGCTTAATGCACTCTCGCTTGAAATCTACAAAAAACTATTTATATTTTGCAGTAGATTCCAGCCTATTATTATAATCTGTGGCCTGGTCTAGTTAGTTATTTAGGGCTTACATTTTCGAACAGATAAAGATTCTTTTCTATGGTCCTTAAGCCGCCGTAGGCAGTCACATTGTCAAAATCGTCCAATTATCGCGAAATAAGAAGTACGCAGAAGCACTTGAAGCATAAAAAAAATACAGTGAATAGAGAAAGTTCCATTATAAACTCTTTATCGAGCAGAATTGTTGAAAATCTTCTAAAAACACAGAAAAAATAGCAAAAATAGCTTTAGAAAAATATATTTCATTCGCAAGATCTCAGAATTTTGAGTGACAACTATCATATTTTTTGGAGTAATTTCAAAGATATTTTAATGTATTAAATTCTTTATCGTGTAGTTTCTCCGTAGACAATTTGCTTTTCGAGAAATTTAAGGAAAACTGGAAAAAAGTAATAAAACGCGCGACCGCCGCGCACGATAGCCTTGTTTTCATTCGTCAGTGAGCGCGACATGGTGGCATTTGGTGGCTATATGTGCCTACGGGCCCTTAGTGATCAATGCAATATTGGTTGTTGAGTGTGGATGTTCAGCGTGTATATGGCGAATCTTTACTAAATATAACAGGGTATGAAGGTCTGTTTCTGTTTATTTAGTTTGGTTTAACATTGATATTTTTAAGAATATAAATTAGATTACATTATGCCTGGAGTACTGCTCCCACCTGTGGGATGGCTCAGCCAAATATCAACTTGCGCCGCTGTACACGATACAGCGTCGCTCTGTGCGACTAGTGGACGACCCTGAAGTGTCCCGCGATCTAGCACCACTGCAACTTCGTTGGGATGTCGGCTCCCTAAGTGTGCTCTATCGCTTATTCCCCGGGGAGTGCTCGGAGGAGCTGTTTAACGCGATTCCGCCGTCCCCTTTCCAACTCCGCACTACGCGTACTGGGCAGGAATTGCATCCCTACACGATGGAACTACCGTGGATCCACCGGAGTACCAATCGGTCCTGTAGATTTTTCATCTACAGAACCGGTAAACTCTGGAACGCTCTCCGTGCACACATATTTCTCTCCATGTACAGTCTCGACTCCTTCAAGAGGGGCGTGAATAGGCACCTGTCAGGCCGGCATTCGCAACCCCCGCTAAAACCGAATGTCCATAGGTGTCGTTAGCCACCAGAAGGTGGCTTGGCGCCATATGTCGCACTCTCAATAAAAATTAAATAAAATTGTTCTTTTTACCTCCATTATCCGGATACACAGGCTGTTCGCGGTAAGAATAAGATGTACTTTGTTCAAACCTATAACTCCGTGCATTGCGTATAATGCAATTTTTCATTTTGGTATAAACAAAATTTCGACCTCACCACACTTGGCGAAGAAAATTATAAAAATGTTTGGGATAGTCAAAACTGGTTCTCAAACCAAATTAAAAAAATATTTCATATTAATGCTATACGCAATGCATGGGATAACAGGTTTGAATGATGTAACACATTGATAAAAATATTTCTCGAAAATTTTAATACGCTGAATTTAATTGGGGTCCACGTTAAACTGTAGGTCCCTTCCCTCTCCTTACACGGTGGTAGGGTAAAACCCGGCCGGGTTGGTACCACCGCATTGAATGAAGGTCGGTCTAAGAGCCTATGAAACATAGTTCGTATTTTCCGTCCAGTTCTGTGTAGCCGGCTGGAATTGATGGAATTGCTGACATGGCACCACCTTCATAACTCACCAAGGTATTTAGGCTGACATCACTGGTACCAGAAGAACTGGTGCATTAAGTGATGTAGCCATCCGTGTCCGTTTCCATAAAAAATAATGAATGCGCAAATATAGCGACTACAACCGAACTTTATTAATAAGTACCAAGTTTGTAGTATTTTTTAACCAGTCGCCAGTTTTCGGTGACTACCATTACACATATTTGGAGCATTATGGAGAGCACTGCTCACCTTTTGTGCTGTTGTACTTAAATTGTAAGCAGTGTACAATAAAATGTATAAATAAATAAATAAATAAATTTGAAATGGTATGAACATTACATCTCCTTATTTCGGGATTAATTCTTATTTTATTCATTCAAATAATTCCGAATAGACGTATCTTCGCGCCGTTTCCCAAACGAACGTTTACGTCCAAACTTATTAATCCTACTTATACTTTGTGGAGAGTATGCAAATATGGATGCTCAAGACAAATATTGTGTATCTGCATAAATTGGCAGTTATCGAATAATTTCTCCATCCCCTTTATTCTCTTAAGAATCGTTAGGCACCCCACTGTGGATATAACTCGAATATATACTGTTTGCTGTTTCTTATGTTTTGTATATGTATAGGCCTGGAAGTAAATGACACCATGTGCATGTTATGGAGACAATGAATGATTGAGCGTTTGTCATCTCGTAGAATGAGTGAAGGGATGAAAGAGGGGGTTCGCAATTCGAAAGACATAAGAAATGCGCAGGATACGAGTGTATCTAATGTCAAGGACTGTATTTATAAACGTACTAATTCTTTATGTAAATACGTACTACGCGAAGTAGGGGTAAAAATAGGAAATACTATCAAATTACAGAATGTGTTTTAAAATTTCCTCATAATTCACTTCACATTTAGTGAAACCCGTAGCGTTTATATAGACTATTGTGAATTCGATTTAAAGTGAAGTTTTGAAGTTGTTCATCGGCTGCAAAAAATGAAAGGTCCGCCATACTAAAAGTGAGTCCATCCAGTCAGCCGTAAAACATTGTCTACCCAGAAGCGGATACAAACGGGCCACCTAGAAGGAACAATAAACCGCCGACAGGCAATTAGAAACAATTCTCGAGGTCAAGTTTCTGTGGCTAGCTTTCTGTTTTTGGAGCAATCATCTATGAACGTGAAGAAACGAAAAATTAAACCCCAATAAACTATTAAACTCTAAACCCACATGTTATCTCAAAATCATTTCCACCTCTCCAGCACAATGCAAGCGGGGGACAAGAGCGGGACAACACTAAACAAATTATGCCTGAGGAAAATAAATACGAGTAAAGCTTCAGCCTTCAGGTAGAGCAGCTGCGGGAAGGGGGGGGGGGGGTGTTTGAAGTATGCAGCTAGGCGTGAGTGTTTTGTGTGGAACGAGAAAAATATGGTTATCTGATGAAAGGTATAGTTACAAGGGAATTAAGTCTGTAATTAATTCTGTAAGGAAACTACAGGTGTACAATGAATTCTAACTGGAAATACAATCACAAAAGCTTCCATGTATGCTACTAGGTAGATGTGCGCCAGTCCTGTCGTAACAGCATTCGCGATACTCGGACGTTGGACGTTGAAAAATTTGCAGTGAAGTTTATGGCCAGTTCTTCTAGGAAATTTAAAATGAGTGTATGACGAGTTATTCACACAAAAAGATGAACCTACAAAATTTCAGCCCGATCGTCCAAACCCATTAGGAGGAGTGGACGTTGAACAATTTCCGCCGAATTATCTTGCCATGCCAGTTCTTGTAGGAAGTTGAAAAATTGTGTGCGGTGAGCTATTGACATACAGAATGAAACTACAACATTTCAGCCCGATAATGGGCCTAACCGATTAGGAAAAGTTTCGTTTCAGATCTAGGAAGTTGAAAAGAGGTTTGTGGCGAGCTACGAATAATTCGTATTGATATATAGATTGATCCTACAAAATTTCAGCCCGATCGGCTGTACCGTTTAGGAGGAGATTTGCGCACAAACAGACAAACAGGCACAAAGTTTTTTGATTGTCGAGTAAGTGGTCATTAAAGTACATAAAGAGGACGCTTATAAAGAGTATGATTAGGGGCCGGTTAAGACCAGATTTATTTCATCTCTAGGAGACGCGCAATCATAACACTTTAAATTATTAATCACACAGAATAAACCAAGAAGAATAATGAAAAATTATGAAATGTGTTTCTATAGTTAAAATATTTTTTTTAATAGGTCTTTACCTATGAAATTGGAGATTTTTAAAATCATCATTTTCAGAATTATAATTATCTATGGATTGGCGCGCACCTCGAAATTCAATTTCTTTTCTTTCTTTAAATATGAATTCCTACGTGGAAATAGGAATAAACTATTCATAAGGTATAAATAATGAGGTATCTACAATATATATATATATATATATATGAACCTGTATTTTATCTAACAATTGGATCTGTATTGTTTAAATTACGTGCACTAGGTTTATCTTGATACGAGTAGAAAACTGGAAATATCTCTCGGCAATTTGCCTTTATTCACAAATTTACTCCTTTTGCGCCCTTTAGTTAACCAACTACTGGAATACCTACATCATAATTTCTCTCTCAAATTATTGCAAACGCTTGAAAACTATCCGTGCGTATTGTTCTGGCGTTTTAGTTGAAATCCAAAATATAATTAACTAAACCGGACAAAGGGCCCACTAATTCCTCAGATCAAAGGACATACAAATGCGCAATCGCCCTTCTTACCCCACATATCACAAAACAAATAACCCGAGGTCCTGCGCCTGAATTCTACTTACCTTCACCTTCATCTAACCAACTGTGTTTTATTAGAAATAACTTCGGCTTAAGTAAGGTGCAGTTGATGTTCTGTCTCTTAACTTTCTTCAGTTAAATGTATACTAGGCTTTTTTACCACAAAGCGATACCTAGACGGTACAATTTTAATACGTTAACCAGCCAAATAGACTATTAAATGGGAAACTGGTGTTAGTAAACGGTACTGAGAACATTATGTCGTCTAAAAAGTCGACTCTGCTATCTTTGTTATTGGACAATAGAAATTCTGTAATAGTTTCTCAAGAATCGACAGGAGAGATGTTCGGTTAGGGCCATGTAATTTAAATGTGTATTTATAGTTTTTATCAGTTATGGCGCCTGCCTAACTCACCAAGGT
The DNA here is from genome assembly GCA_009867175.2 of Adela reaumurella. NCBI lineage: Eukaryota > Metazoa > Arthropoda > Insecta > Lepidoptera > Adelidae > Adela > Adela reaumurella. Next base: position 10,663 of record WYDE02189670.1, on the reverse strand, counting down.
GTACTGGTGTGGTACTGGGCTGACGTCGCTGGTACATTTGGGTGATGTAGCCATCCATGTTAGTTTCTATAAAAAAAAAAATATTTCGATGTCATTAGGTTAATTTAAATATTTTTTTTTAATTTTCGTACAGAATATTTTTTTCTCAACGCTCATAATTTGTTTTTCTATAAATAACACATAAATTACTCATATTGTTATCATCACACTCTAGGTGATGTGTGACGATGACGTGCTCTCCAAATACATGAGTACAAATATTATGCTTTACTGCCGAACAAAGGGCGGACTTATTGTTATAGGCTATTACTTCCACCTGAACTTGTGCATACACTTAATGTGTATGCACAAGTTAATGTAACAGTTAATGTGTACAGGTTTCCTCATGATGCTTTCAGCGAACAACAAAACTCAAACCATTCGGCCTTCGCCAAATCCGTCACATTCTTGCGGAACACTCCTTTGCAGTCGATAGAAGAGTTCTTCGAACTTCACGATTCCCTAAATGTTTTTGTGTCGCACTGCAAATGTGTGGAACGGGCTCCCCGGTATTTTTTCCCCCTATTTTTACAATGCACTGATCTTCAAATCGCGGGTCAATCACCTTTCCCCAGAAACATAATCCGCCTTCAAATCGGACTGGCACCTGTTCGGGGGGAAATTTGGCTGCACTCGAGGCCCTGGCTTCAAGCACAGCAACCCAGTTCGGAAACCTTAAAAAATCCCCGAAATGGAACTATTAAGCTCTTGAACGTACTGAGTCATCTTCAAATGAATCATACCATCACACCTCTTTCGCGGAGGAGTAGGCAGAGAAAATCGAGCGCCATTTAACACGGTGCTGGCATAATTAAACGACAACACAAAATGCCAATTTTCATTTTGTAGTTCTCTGTTACGTATGCGCCTATTATCTTAAAAGTAATTTCTCTAACATTGCAAAAGAACCTAAAACCAATCTATACTATTATTGTTATCGACCCGTGTATACTTATCCCGCACATTGCTAAGTACGTTACGTGCAGCAGACTTAATAACAGCACAGGAGCATCTTCCCCCTGCAGCCGTTACGATACGAGCACCGCTTCTAGCCCGGGGCCGATTCAATTACCACTGCCGTATTATCCGTCGTGAAATATGCGAGAATGTGTGTTTGTTTAGTGCAAATTTCATTTTATTCTATTGGTGGAGCAGTCTGCTGTTGATGTTGCATTATCTTGGGAGCTATCGCTATCCAATTTATCCAAGGTAAACCAGCCAAGATCCTTTTTTCAGCGGGATGTTATATTTGTTATATATCCTATTCTAAGCAGATATGCTTATAACATGCGTATATCAATTGGCATTTTTTGAGCTAGTACCACATCATGATTATTTCTACGAAAGATGTCATTTGATGCACATCTTGTAACGTTTATTTGATAATGAATTTTCTAAATTCACTAGCTAGCTTATATTTTATTGTCTGATACTGCTAGAGTTGTATGTAGAGGCACTGTTCGTTCTGTCTGGACTTTCATACGTAATAACGTATAAGATTGCTCAATTCAGACACACTAAGGCACTAGATGTTCTAATTTGGTGAATATTGCTAGTCTGACCACTACGCTGAAGGTGTGAACATAGGCATTTCGGTGTATGTCTAAATAGCAAAGTATTTTATTATGCTTTCTAGTCATTTATTATGCTTTCTTTGCATTCACAAATCACGGGATATTGCATAACCGCTCATACTTAATAACATTGCTAAATCTGACATTAGTTACCTATACGTACATATAATTTCGGCGGTCGTCTTTCATCACATCAGCAGATCCTAAATGGATACCGCTATCTAAATACGTATTAATTATTTACGGGTAAATATCGCTTATTGGTGAAGCCGTTTACCTTTAAAATCCTCCCGAGATAAGCATTAATAGCTTTCACGACGTCCCGGGGGTGCCTCGAGGCGCAATCATCGGCCCGATACTCCTTCATGATTACGGCTATAGGCCTTCGAAGGGCTGACAGCGGTTCGAATTTATGGGCGTCTAAGGAGGTCAGATAGTGTTATTAAAGATAAACAATTGAGTTAACCATTGTGTTGCCGAAGTTCGGTCGGTCAGGGCGGTTTATTGTTTCAAAGTGATGAGCGAAGGTCGCTCGACGAGACAGTTCGACGCTCTCCTTTTGCGAGGCGCCCAACTTGCTTCCTATTTTCCGGAGAGCTTTATTTCGTTACTAATATTATTTCTTAATTTAAATTATTCTTTACATTTCTTTCATTAATCCGTTTTAAAATCATCATACCAATTTATTTTCTTATTCACAACTAAAATTTAATCAACGACTATTTCTCGTTCAGGAATTTCTCAATGAGTACATGTCTCAGTGATACATACTAATTCAAAGAAACAACAAGCTATAGCCAAGAGGTGAAGCTTTGAAGAGATTTGCAACTGAATAGAGCAGCAGATTAGAGCAGTTTGCAATCCTGAAGCCACAGGCTCGTCGTCGGTGTAACGTTGACCGATTATTTGGCAGCTTCATGCAGAATACAACAAGCTAATGTAGCAGAATTACTAGATAATTTTGCATTTGATTACTTTGTGTGGATTTGAAGTATACACTATGCTGCATCTGGGTTTAGTGCTGCTTCAGCTACACCATAACAATATTTTGATATAGTTTAAGTATGAAGAGTGACTGTCCTAAATTCCGGCTTTAAAGTGATATGATCTCAATGGAATCCGTATTGTTATTCGTTGCCGTGAAAAAAATTATCAAATTTTCTCATTGAATGTCAAATTTCCTCAAATGTGGAGTAACTGGTTAGCTACGGTGTAACTCCCTCTCAGGAATCCTCTAGCCCGCCGCCCAAATCATTAGAGGGGGCTACTCCTGCAGCGATTCCTCGGCCGTAAGGTGGCTCTGGCCCTAGGCTGTTAGCCGGTTGATTGAAATGCTCGTGGTCCGTGCGGATCGTTACCGAGTTCGTCGGCTCTACTTGTGTAGGTAGAGGCTGCTTTAACAGAACGTCAGTTACCTACTTAACAACTGTTTCGTAAATGCATTCCTTTCTTCATTAGTTCTTGCGGCCCTCATTCTTGAGTTACTTTTCCTATGGATTGACAATGGCTAGAGAAATACCGTTGCAAGTGATAATTAAATGTTTATTGTTAATTTTGTGTGAATGTAACTTTAGTATTTTACTGTTCCGTAAATTAACCCATAGGTCCATACTTATATACAAATCTGGTATCATTTTACTAAACTTACAAATATGTACCTAATGGAAAATATATTGTAATAGAATTGAATACTTTGAGTCAACTAATAATTGACCAAAGTGGCAACCTTTCATGATTTTATGAATCATCAAAATGTGGCCACTTTCTTACACGTCATTACTGCACATTTAATACATATTTGTCCTTTTTTATGGAAACTTACATGGATGGCTACATATGGATGGTTAAATAGGTGAGATGTGGGCGCTTCCTTCTTCCCGCTTTCGGTCATTTTACTTATAATTTTCTACTATCATATTATTGTATGAAGAAAACCACCAAGACAACAAAATTGTCTGCATAAGTATTTAATGATGTTAACAAACTCTCATTCATAACGCTATTACAAAAATTACCGAGCCTCCGTCAAAACGGAACATCTGGCCGTAATCAAATAATCCATCTCGAGATCGAAGCGAGGAAACAATACATCTAAGTGAAAATAATTTCGCAATGATGGATGGACACCGCTTGACCGGGGGAGACGCCATCGGTCAATCGGAGCTCGCGAAATAATAATGTGCGGAGCTGACGGTCCAAATGTAGTAGACATTTGATGTACTGAAGTATTTTCTGAGGGTGCCGATAAGGGATCCGCAGGGACCCGGCCGTAGTGCTGAAATGACAAGTTGTGATGTTATCTTCAATAGAAATGCTATCGCTGAGCATTTTCCGTAGAATAACGTATTATTATTGGTGAAGAATATTAAACATATATGTGAGCACAAGTGAGCTTCGACACTCTGAAAGGGACATACTTATTCTTCTTCCTCTAACATTTACGATTACTATCATTGTCGTTATGTTAATTCAATCATATGTATTCGCATCTTTGTATTCTAAGGAAAATCAAAGAATTTATATCGTAGTACTTACTTGATCTGACAACAAGAAACCTAATTCCCTCTTACTCGAAAGGTCGTCGATACCTTTTAAAATGTCTATTAAAATTTGTGTGTAAAATTGCAATGCACCCCGGTGAAGGAAAACACCGTGAGGAAACCTATCACACTAACAATACGAATAGTGTATAAAGGTTAACTGACAGAGATTTCCTCCGGGAATAAGTCCAACTTCTGTTAAGCAGAAGAAGTCATAAATAAAGTCTGTACATTATAATTCATATATACAGACGTCAAAACGCGGTGCCATGAAAATTCTCCCAAGACCCCATATTAAAATCTCAAAATTCCTAAAATGAAAACTCTGCGAGCGGTAGCAAAAAGGCAGCATAAGTATCGATCTGCGAAACAATCCTCCGTTTACAACCTGAGCCTTCAGATAATACGGATGCGGTGCCGAGGTAAACTGCCTTCCCGGATCTATACAGAGCGTTCGATAAGGTGTGGCGATGATTTTTTCATTATGTATTGAGCTTTCTGAGTCTATTGTATCGGCAAGACCTTTAGAACATTCATACCCTTTACTTTTCTACATACATACATACATACATAGCGTCGCACCTGTTTCTCAGTGGGGTAGGCAGAGACAACGGATCTCCACGTGCCACGATCCAGAGGTGCCCCTTCTTGCAGTCTCATAATACCTTCATGCATTCTTGTCGGTTACGGGTACTGCGCACTTGCCACTTTTCTATGAACTAATAATAAAGTATTCTTAGTTCTTATTTCTTCATTCAGCATTCTTTGGTAGTACACTACAGAGTCGGCGTCGGTGGCTCAGTGGGTGCAACATACGGTATTCGCTTACGGAAGGTATGGACTTCCGAGCGGGGTCAGGTAATGGATGGGTAACCGCTTGATCATTAATGCTGGCCGTGGTTCGGAATCCACGTAAAACTTATAGGCCCCTTCCCTCTCCTTACATGGTGGTAGGGATTTACTCGCCCGGTTGGTACCATCGGACTGAATGTAGGTCGGTAACATCTTTAAAGAACTACAGTTTTGATACTGTAACAGCCTGTATAGAGCCATAAATTAACTGCGAGTCTTTAAAGTGAACACTGCATATATTTATAACTGCTAAAACAGTCGTGACCCTCCATTTCGGCAGGTGATATCGATCGACCAACAAGTGATGATACGCGACCGGGTGGCGCTAGTGTCGCCAATTTCATACGTTCGATCTATAGTAACGTGCTTTCTCTATGAATGCAGAAATTTGCGCATATTTGCCACGTATATAAGAGTGCTATGATAGCATTAAGTCCTCCTTTTTGTTCTTTCATAGTAAGCGTGACAATAAATAAATACAATACAATGCGTATCATTATTTCCCGATGCCACTATAACATCGCTCGAATTCAACCTGATTGGTGAAATTGATATTTATCAATCACTGACTTTGCAAAATAATCGAATATCGAAAAAAATACAGAACCTACTCTGTCTTGTCTTATTACTGCAGACTACATACTGTTTTTCTAATCTCCACTCAACTGCAATTTAACTGACGCGCATGTTTGAACTTTTGTAAAATTGACAGCAAAAGAATCAATCGGTCAATAGTTTGAGGGAAGCGATGACATGGCACCTACCTAGTTCACCAAGGCGTATTGTTCTGATATCACTGGTGCCAAAAAACTGGTGCACTAGGTGATGTAGCCATCCGTGTAGGATTCCATAAAAAAGCAGTATAATCGCCGGGTACTTGAAAAGTTAATTTAAAATACTCAAGGTGGGGTGTTAGAACTGCTCTCTAGAAAGAAGGAGGCGAAGCGGCGTGCGTTTTTCGCGGGGTATTATCAATTATTAAACATCAGCATGGAAATAGCACCCGCGAGTCCGCGGCCGGATCGGGGTGGCTTCTCGTATATATTATCTGCCGCCACGGGCATAGATTAAATATTTCCACCCCGGATTAGAATAGCAAGGTGCTCCATATATATATATATATAAGGTAAATTTACTTTATAGAGACGGATTCGGGGGAAGTTTGATTGAATCAGGCAGGTCGATTGGAACGCCAGTAATCTTACTAATTTTCGACGCAGAGCAACTGAACCTGGGGTTGTTTGATTTGGAATTCTCAAAGCTCAGATTGATTTGTGCTCGTGAAGTTGCTATTGTTGCTAGTGTTGAATACCTAAAGTTTGGAGAGTAGCCTATTTTGAATTGTTTTATCCTTAATGCTAGTTAAATATTAATCGGAATGCGAGTGAATAATAATTTAAATGTATTTTCCTGTGGATATCAATTCATAGTCGTAGGATAAATTCGATTTGTAACAGATCGTCTTTCGCCTTTTTGTGATGCTGCAAAGATTTTTATATTTAATTTTTTCTCCTCTTTTTCCTTCCACACTGTCTCGAAGCCAAGCGTCATTGGACGCCAAGTCTGATGACACGTCCTAGCCGCCGTATCCGCCACATCCATACCTTTCCCCGCTGCCGTTCTTTGCTGTTTTATTTAAGATGTTCTTCCGGCGGGTAATACATCTATCTGCATACGTATTGGGGATAAGGCGGGGCTTTGCCGGATAAACAGAGCGCCGCAATTGAAATGTTTATAGATACCATAATGCCGCCGGATCAATGCGGCCCGCCGAGGTGCTTAATTTATTTTTCCAGCGGGATGAAGTCGCGAATTATTTATTTTGTCTTATGTAAGGATCCCCATCGCTGGAGGCTCGAGTGTACGACCTTTTGATGCGGCATGCCTATGTACCACTAAATTACATAAATATACGTAGCGTCACTCCTGTTTCCCAGTGTGATAGGCAGACATCGAATCTCCATGTGCCACGATCCTGACACACTTCTGCCGCCTCTTGCACGCTCATAATGTTCTTCATACATGCTCGTCGGTTACGGGTACTGCGCACTTGTCCCATTTTGAGCAATCTGTTTGTGTACGTGCGTCTTCTAGGTACGTGCTTCTAGGGCGACACTTCCCGTCTCTTCCTCTCACATTCGCTTCTATCATCCATTCTTCCAACATGACCGATCCATCGAAGCATTCCTTTCTCAATCCTTTCCGAAATCCAAAGACTAAATTATATAGAAAGTAATAGAAAATGTATGAAAATGAAAAGCGGAAAATTGAAAATATAGCAGAGCTGATGGTACTTTAGTGTACGTACATTTTATTCTATATATTTTTGATATGTCACCACATCACTGATCCCTACACAGATTTCTGTCATTATTAAAATTATGAATGAATCGTTTACTACCACGGAGAGACTAATTTTCTACAATGTGTAGACAGATTAATTAAAGATGAGCTTCAGAAGGAATACGGCAACATCGGAATGTGCCGCTAGAATAGACAAAAACTCACAAATCTACGTAAATATTTGTTATGCCTCTCTCCTTACGTCCACAGATGGCCTACACCATACATTTGCGTAGATTTGTGAGTTTTGGTCTGTTCTAGCGCCACATTCCGATGTCGCAGCATTCCTTCCGAGGCTCATGGAGGCTTTAATGAATCTGTCTATACTACTAAAGTAATTATTAAATATAAAATAAACCTGTAGAATGCAAAACATTCTAAGAGAGAACCATATTTTAAATTGACACCTCTGTCTTATTTAATTTGTGACGGAAGACTTTCACATGCGTATCATTTGAAGTCAAATTTAAATTATTCTAATAAGTAACATTGCCCCCAATTCCTTTTAAAGTCCGTAATGCATCCCCGTAATAAACAGAGAGGAATAGGAAGAAAAGATCATCCGCGCTAATGCGACATCGAATGGGGTTCGTTAAAAATATCCCACTTCTGACGCGGAAGTATCAAAAAGAATACCAGATGAATAAGTAATGAGCCGAACGCACGCCGCTTCCCGCCCCTTCCTTTCGTCGAGCTCCTACTTGACAGTGTTTTGTCTCCTCCTGCAAAATTTTTGTCTCCTCCTGCAGTTTTTGAATTTGGAACGGTTATAATGTCGGCGGGTTCATTTCCTGGACGCCGACATAAAATCGCCACTCGCCGTTGTAGGTATTAAGTATTTATTATTACGTTACACTTTTTTTTTCGTTTTTTTGACTCGACATCGTTAAGAGTGGGGGCCGAGACAGGTACACCTGTAAAAGTGCCAACGCGGACGTGCTGAGGCCGACGGGATTGAACCTCGACCATCTCTAAATTATTTTTTTTCCTTTTTGGAATACTTTGATTTTATTTTATGTTTACTTTATACTTACTACTTATGAAATTATCCTTATAATTATAATAATCTCTTTATTTCAGATAAATAAATCCACATACAACAAGAAGAATACGTAATAGGTACTTACATAATAAACAAAAAAAAATTACAAAGAAACCCAAATTTAAAAACAAAAAGCCTTATTTAAAAACAAAAACCCATAATTTAAAAACAAAAAACCTAATAAATTTATAGGTGTATGTTAAAACAATCAAGACAACTTATGAAGTTATATTCCAGAAATATCACCATTGTTATCTTATGACTTAATAGGTATCACCAGGAAGGGTGGAAAACATTTAGAGAGGCGAATGTTCAGCAGTGGATGGTTAAACGCTAATGATGATGAAATAGTATCATTCGATGGGAGAATCCCGAGCCCAACAGGGAAATTTGGGAAATTTGAAGGGCGTAGAAGTGTGCCTATTTTACATACATACATACATAGCGTCACGCATGTTTCCCAGTGGAGTAGGCAGAGATAACAGATCGCCACGTGCTACGATCCTGACACACCTCTGCCACTTCTTGCACTCTCATAATGTTCTTCATACATGCTCGTCGGTTACGGCTACTGCGCACTGACCCCTATTTTATTAATATAAAATTAAAGTATGGAACAGTTTGAGCGCTTCACTTTTAATTGCAAGCATCATAAAAAAAAAATTTGCAAGAATTTTGTTAAATACCTGAAAAATTTGTGTCCCAATGCTAAATGTAATTTTTCAGATCTTATAACACCATAACTCTGATTCACGTATGATTTTCCACTGTTAATATGAAACACTCGGGTACTTTACTCCAAGAAAACTCGCCGTGTCTCGCGTCAAACGTTTCGACCTCCACATTTTTATAACGAGACATTACCGGGGGCCGTCGCCGTGTGCCCCACCCCTTAAGGGGGGCTCACCCCAGAGGTAGATAGGGTAGGTTGGGGCAATACCACCTCCCGCGACCTGTGTTGTCGCTTAATGAGCTAGATGCTCCGCGCTGTCTCCGCGTATCTCGGCCGATTTTATGACTGCCGATATCTTGCTGCTGCGCCTTACATTGAATAATTGTCGTAATTTTGCCGAGCCTTGTTAGCCAGAACACGGCCAGAACGGTAATGGGGAGAAATGGTTGGAAAAATGTAAATTCTGGAAATGTACATTCATTGTAATTTAATAATGTTTTCATAGAAAATCGTGTCTAAAAAAATGTGTATTACGTATTGTTTCGTATGGCGACAGCAACTGAGTCGTATTTTCATATTTCAAATAAGTAATATGTTTTGTGCTCCATGAATTTTTTTTTTTTATTTAAATATGAGCTTAACTTAACATGTTGTTTAAGTAAGTGTAACTACATACGTTGACTTTATCAAAAATCTTATAGATCTGCAAAGATAAGAAGGAAATAAGCCGAAAATTCGCTAGAACACGTTTTCTTCAAAATGCATTGTAGTAAACTTCAACATCAAACCTTGAATACCACCACGGACTCCTAGACAGTGAATACCACCCATCACTCCTCTTACCCGGAGCGGTATGCAGAGGCAATGGATCGCCATGTGACACGTTCCTGACATACATCCTTGCTTCCTCCACTGTTATACATCGCTTCATACATGCTCGTCTGTTGCGGGTGCTGCGAGCTTGTCATTACCATAGAAGATTACCTATTTGGTCATGATATGTTCGCCTAGGGCGGCCCCTTTCATCTCCTCCTTCCACATTCGCTTCATATATATTTGTTTTTCATTCTATCACCATCCATTGTCACCATGTGTCCAAACCATCTAAGCGTACCGTACTTAAGGATAGACCTTGTTGCTATGTCTTCTTTCAATCCACATTTTTCTCTTGCATATTTATTCAATTATATTGGAAAATTGAATTGTAAAATCTCTAGGTGCCTTACTTCCCCGTAAATATTTAAATTCCCCTTTAGGCACCTTCCGTGGCAGCAAATTATTTGCTACTACGGGGCCAATTAGCCACGTGCGCAATTTGCGGTCTCCGAGACTTTCTCAGGATCACTAGGAGAAGCTGTGTGAAAAATCTCGTTGAGATCTTACCACGGCAAGTCACAGTACAGACTACAACTACTACGTCATCGTCATTAAAAACAGCAACAACAACAACAACGCACATGCATAATGGGTGAGACTATATACACGTCTTCATTCAATTAAAACAATTGCTTTTGTATACATCTCAGGTTAGATCCTGCCTGGAGTACTGCTCGCACCTGTGGGATGGCTCAGCCAAATATCAACTTGCGCCGCTGGACTC
>WYDE02189559.1:0-10774 GCA_009867175.2 Adela reaumurella | reverse complement strand
TTACTTCTTTTCATATGAACCGCTCTGAAGATTTTGATTTAAATTGTACGAAATATTTTAAAAAACATTTGAGCGCTCGCATCGCTCGCCAATGATGTGATTGCATTACAATAGTTTACTTCCTGCCAAATGAACCGCTTTGATGATATTGGCTTCCGTATTCCAAATATTTTATAAAAAAAATCTCGCTCTCTTCGCTCGCCCAATGATGTGATTCCATTACATTACTTTACGTCCTTTCAAAGCACCGCCCTGATGATTTTTACTTACCTATTACTCCCAAGTATTTCATAAAAAATGGCGGGTTCGTTTCGCTCGCTTGGGCGACAGCAATGATTATTATGTAATCATAATTGCTTAATGACTACATAATATATTAATAGTTTCCTAACTTCCTTACACAAAAGTCACGGCCTTGATGATTTAGGCTTATTTTCTCAAATAGGCATATCATGAAAATTTGTGCAATTACTTCGCTCGCTCACTGATTACATTTTAATAATAAATATCATAGGTTTTCAATTGCATTAAATTGTTTTAATTTTTAGGTATTATCTTGTATTTATGTATTGTATTGTATTTATTGTATTGATTAGGGGTAATTTTATCAAAAGTAACAAATATAGGAACTGTTAGTGGTCAGTCTGCGATTTTTGAATCTTCAATTTTGTCCGACTGTTAAAAAGGACAACCTTGTTTTAGAACATAATTTTAATTTCTTTTATATTATGGAGTTTTAAATTTGTTCGTGCATTGTTAAATTAATTGTATTAAAAAATCCACTTATTTTGAACCAAATACTTACGATGATGTACGATGTTACGATGAGTAGCTAACCGTTAACTTCACTAACTTGTGTACGGTAGAAACTTCGCTTCTGACGTGCGTCCACAGACAGACCTTTCTTTTTTACACTACATTTTTACTCATTCCGAAGTAGCATATTTAAAACAAAATTTTGTAACGAGGAGCTCACCATCCGAGCGCTTCACTTTTCGCAAAAAGCAGGGTGCGCTTGTTCGCTGGATGAGAACTTGGGTATATAGGCAAGAATACAAGCAAATGCGCTTTGCGTTAACAAACAGTATAATAACAAGAAAGGTCCGTAAGCATTTCGACTTAACGTGTGCATAGGCACCGTCGGAAGACGTCAGGGCGAGAGGAGCGAGGATAAACGGCGCCCTTGTATAAACACTCACTCACTTCATCTCAATCGAGATTTTTCACTTTAGCAGATTTCTTTGTGGATAGCGGAAAGGCAGCGTACTAGGTCACGCATCGCTTTGCTATTTCAATACGACCTTACGTCTGGGGGGAGGAAATGTCTTTCTATTCATCCAATGGTGAAACATTTTGAGGATTGTGAATGAGATCCAACTTTAGTCGTAGTGTCGCTTGGAATAAAATGCTTTGCCGTTAGGGCTGTAGCAGAATTACTTCAGAAAGATAACTACTGGGAAAATAATAATCGCGATCAGACTCAGACCAGTCTAGCCTGCCATTAGCTTGATTAAAAAACAAAAGGGTTTTATGAACTATGATGTGGGGTTCCCGAGTTCATTCCATAGTTTTAATCAGCTTAAATTGAGTTAGTTCTATGGTTTCGACATGCGTCCTTGAAGACCTTTTCAAAATTTAGTTTAGTTAAAAAACTGTTTTTTTTTTTACAAATTGCACCCAATTAGAAAGAGTAGGAACTATAGAATATTTATAATTAATTAGAAGTTCTCGATCGTGTACACTTCTTTTGATCCGGTGTAATATGGAAACAATAATTTTTTCTTCCTTCGTTTAATGATTTTGTGGCTTCACATTACTTTATTTTCTAATAATTAGCATCAAATATCTATTCTACAAGAACGGGACAACATCATATTTCGAAATAAACCAATTTTGAACAATTCCATAAAAAAAAAAATATTACCATAAATAAAAATAGAAAATTCTCGGATGACATAAAAACAATTTAATTAATTAATACTTGCTTAACCATGGTGGAAAATTTAATTCAAGGTAGGTAGCCTATAGATCCACTTAACCGCTATTTTGATTTGGATAACCATCAACCAAACACCCACTATATTATTGCATTCTAACTGTCAGTCTATAATGAAATGTACAGTGTATGCTTCTAAATATAACAAAAGGGCACGTGGATATTTCTGTATTCACAGAGATGACGATGAGGTGAGTCCAATAAGAATAAGGTTCACAATCCATCAGGCGGTCATAATCCATTGCGATAAGTATTACTGGATATCGCAGTGTTCGATCGAACTAACCGAGGTAACTTCACCTGGTTGATACTTCAAGGCACTTAGTTGAATTACGGCTTCAAGAGAGGTGTTACTGATAGGATAGCTGTCTGTCGAAGTCGTGTCAACAGTTTGGTAAATCTCGATATGCAATTATATTTCACTCTGTCTCTACTGTTCGAAAAGCAACGGTAGACATTATCACCATCAACGAAATTCTGAACCGTGCATTAGGCTCAGTCAACATCATCATTGTCATTCGGTATTTGCTCGAGAACTGCTGTCTCAGCAGAAACGACGGCAATTGCATGGGAACGGACAGGTTGACCCTCTTGCCTTGATGCCCCATTCTGGGATCTGGTTCCGACTGCCAGACTTCAGACTCAATCGTCAGATAATCCGTATTCCCGTCACATATTCGCCGGAGGCAGTCCCGTAGTCAAGTGTGTTGCCAACACTGCATTAACGATACCTCCAACGGGTCCTCCCTACTAGGGCGGCCCTAGGCCAACAAATAATGGACAAATACCTTATACGGAAAAGGCAATTTCGCAGAACGCGTAACCGGCGCGCATATGAAGCAACGAATGACGGTGGATAACGCAAAGGATGTATGTCAAAAGCGTCAAATGGTGATCAATTGTCCCTGCCATCTCCTCGGAGGAAGAGGCGTGCTGTTATAAAATGTATGCAGTTATCAAGTATCACACAAGTATCAATACTTTCTCGCCGTAGAGGTTACGTACAATACTTTAATCCGATAAAGTCCGATACAATCCGATAAAGTCGCCGCGAGAAGAGCCGGAAGTTTTCAAAATGTTACACAAGTATCAAAGTTATAACTCTATAAATCTAACTATCGAACTCTTATAATTATCAAAACGTGTCATGACTAGTGAGCGAAGTAAATCAGACATAAATGTCTTTAGGCCCAAATTGACGCAACAAAGGAAAGGGTCGCGAGACCTATAAATATGTCAAAATAATTTGGTCCGAGTTTTGTACGTGCTCGGCGAACTCTAGCGGTTCGTCGTCATATAATTGTGTTAAATTTTAGTATGCTAGTGTAAAGTTTGTATATGTAGTGTCGTGTAACGAGGGGCCTTGAAATTTGCAAAATTGGCTATATTATGGAGTGAAGCGATTATCGGTGGATTATCGCGCCGAGGCTCAGTTTGTCTTTCAGTTTGGCGGGATCGGGGGAGCGGCTATGCTTCTTAGAATATGAGCTTTAGGATAGTTATGTGTACCTACTTTCAAAACTGAAATAAATAAATTTACTAGTGATACATTTTAATTTGTATGTCGAGAATACGTATGGAATTAATAGATACCATACGTATTTTTTTAAAGCGCGCCATATGGTGCACGCCAGGCTAACGCAGAAATGTAGCCATCCGGCCCCCATACGTATTCGAAGATTTACGGGGCTGGGAGTGTTATATTGTATTTGAAGCACCCCATGCTGCACATTGCCCGGAAAGAAGAAGGTGGAGTACATTCCACAAGTTTGCAACCTATTAAATAAAGGATTCACAAGATCGATTTGTATTTGCATTTCTAATTTATTGTACACCATTTTGCTATAAAATAATGTCCAAAAGGTCTGCTTAATGCAGATTGAAATTATATTCTAGCAATCAAACTTATGGGATGTGGTAGACTGGCTAATATGAAAGCATAAAAATAATCTTAAATTGATAGGCAAGTACCTAGATAACAAATTAATTATTAAAAAATTAAATTCTACTTTAAAATAACGCAGTTAAAGTCTACTAAGTCCTTCATTGCAGTCAATGTTCATATAACATTCTTTTTACCCGACTACCGGGAAGCAAAAGGAAGGGTTTTGATTTTGGCACCCTATGTATGTATGTGTGTTTGTATGTTCCACCCTACAGCCTAGAGCAATAATCCGAATTTGACGATTGAGGTGTCATTCGATTGGTCTCAGTTGCGCTAGTGTTCTTGGATATATAATTATTATGAAAATTTCAAAATGGCGCACTGAAAAATAAATATAATGATAAAAAAAATAATTATCTAAATGTATCGAGAGTGGTGTCAAATGAAAGGAAATGAGATTGCGATTCCTAAAATGTATAAACTTCTTACGCATTACATAAGAATGTACTTAGATAGAGTCAAATTAATATGAAATGAGTAGAGCTGGCGCGGCAGTGCGGCGCGGCAGTGGGGGCGACGACAACCGCGCGAGGCAGCGCCACAGCACATTGCGGGGCGGAGACGCGGCGGTCAGGAGAGGTCATAGTACATTTGCTTACTGAAGTATCCCCTATGGTGAACAGACGAAAATCTTTTCTTTATCTTACCCCTCTATATTTAGGAAGGGGCAAAATCGAAAATAATTAATTATGGAGCTGAAAATATAACAAATAAATAAATAACTTAACTTTAACACGAGCTATGGATGGCGGAGAAAGATTGTAGGTACTCAAATTTTTTGGGAAAAGTAAATGGTTTAGAAAAGTGACCACCAAAACGCGTCCTCTGCGCCGAAACGACTGAGGCGTGTACCCAGGAGACTGAGCTACATGGGAACATATGTAAACTACACATTTTTAGTCGCCAGAGTGCGTCGCAATTCGAAAATGATGGATTCTTTTCTGAACTTACCCCGGCATAAGGTGTGCCTAGACCTATTACGCACTCGTTTCAAATTCGAACACAAAGAAAAAGTAGGGACCTACCTATTTTAGTAGTTGTTCCTACTATCTTCAACTTCATGTAACTTGATCATTATTACTAGTTTTATCCGCGTAGTCCATGGCAAAGTTGTGATCGTTTGTTCATTTCAAACGACGACGTACGACTACGCTTACACGAAAAGCTGTACGCTGAACAGGCGACTTGTTTCCAGCTGTTTTGTAGGTTTCAATATTTTAAAACTTACACGGGTTTCATTGATGGCCGCGAAAAAAATGTCAGCGAGAATCTGGCGGATCTCCTTTTAGTCCTAACGCCCAGACATTTTCCTTACGCGAAACGTTACCGATTACCACTATGAAATTTTTGTATAATAAATTCTAGTGGTCAGAAAAGAAATTGTCTTAAAAGTCGCAAATGGATTTAACCATACAAGGTGACAAGTCTATAATAAAAACAAATAAAAATAATTATTCGAGGTATCTCTTTTTAATTTATTTTTATGTTCTACTCCATCGCACAATAGCGACAAGTAATAGCAAGACCATGGAATATGATCAGACAAGGTTTTAGGACCAGTGCCTGTACCGGCGTAATATCACTCGAGTGAGTGAAGAGGTTTCAACCAATCGTAAGCTTTAACGTAGTCGACACGGCCAGTCTGATTGGTTTAAATCGTGGCGTTGTCTCTTCACTCGTTCATGTGATAATAGCGCGGTAGCGGCCCTGTAACTATCGAGCAGAAAATGTTAATAAATTCCACTGAAATTCTAGTGGATAAAACTTTGTTTGGTCACATTTCATGGTCTTACTTGATCTCTATTACTTATGGATACTGAATGAAAGAGTAGACGTACAAATAAAGTACAAAAAATAACCAAAAGAAATATGTTTTTAACATATTTGTTACATTTTTTACTTGTCAGATGATATGGTTACGGCCACTTGCGACTCTTAGACTATTTTTTGTCTGACCATTATAATTTATTATTTATTATACAACACATTCATATGGGGAATCGAAAGCCTCTTGCGTAAATACCCACGGTAAAATAAACCATAGGCGTAAGGAGCATTCTATTAACCACCGGTGAGAAAAAAAAAACATGAGACAACTTACTTAGGTACCCCATCCGGTTGGTTCGTGGACGTGTATTACTAAATTCTATCAATTGAATTAGAGAGGCCTGCGCCCTGTAACGGGACTAATATAATATTTGCTTCAAAAGATAATCCTTATGTTGTACTTATCGGGTCCACACCAGAATGTGTCAACTCAAAGTGGAGTTCACGTATGGATATCGATTCAGTACCGTGTGGGGCCGGTACTTAAGGAATGACCCCACTGCATCTCTTGCCATGCTTGTCGTAAAAGGCGACTAAGGGATAAGGACAAGATGCCGTTTTATAGGGCGACAGGCTCGCCCCTCTCACCTTGGCACGATACTTCTACCCATTCATACAGTAGGTGGGTCTTCGTGCCTTACACGTGTGGCATGACATTTCTCTCACACAAAGCATGACCAAAATACGTGTGAGGGAGATGTCATGCTACACTCAGTTTAGTTATAAAACGTTTCTTTATTTGAACGGGTTATAAACACGCATATACGTATCACCTACTCCTTTATTCATCACCCACAGATAGCATACTGCACAATTCATGACGGATGCAATAATTCATGTCAAAATATTATTATCACAGTTGTTTTTTAATTTACTCTTTGAGACCGCTTTGAGTTTCAGACTTTCGCCATGTAAACTTTTGGACCGTGGTTGTTAAACATAAAAAAGTTCAGCGATAAACGAGGTAAACAGCTGGTCGAGGAATCTGGTGACCGCCCTTCCAAATTTTTCTTTATAATGCAAATTATTATTTATAACCAATGATTTAACACGACGATCTTATTTGGCAACTTCTCCGGTGCGCGACTTGTGCCTTTACTCGTCTGACTTACTTACCCGTTAAAATTTAAATGTGTTGTGTTTTATCCAAATAATTTGGTGCCACGGGGCCAAATAGTTATAAACGCAAAAAGCGATACTTGATTTTTTCTTATTATGTTAATTTCTTGTTATTATTATATCTTACATGACCATTACAAGAAGTTGTGTGTAAAATTTAGTTGATCTCACTGCATAGACAGCCAAACTACAAAAAACAACAAACAAACAAAACTCTCAGGGTGAGACTGTAGTAGATCCGTCCATATGGGACTGAACACAAAATAAAACAATTAAATAGTTATACGTACAGATATATTTGTGCCAACGTTGAAACAGGCATAATTAATGGATGGTCTGAGATCAAGACCTGATTTCATTTATATAAATAACACTTTAAATATTTAATTACAAGAATAATAATAATCAAATAAATAATAAATAAATATAGACTTTTCTGCTTACCAGAAGGCGGACTTATTTCCGGAGTCAATCTCTTCCAGTCAACTTTTATACACTATACAAAACATTCGTATTGTTAGTATATAATTTTCCTCAGGTTGTTTTCCTTCGCCAGGGTGTATTGTAATTTTGCACACAAATTTTAACCGAGATTATAAAATCCGGAAAAATTTTGCACATACCAGGTATCGAACCCACCACCTCTCCGGTAAGAGACGTGCGCTAACCAACTAGGCTACTCCGCAACCCATCAATATTAATTAAAGTTCTCGGTTGATGATTTACATTTAATACGAGATGATGTATGTCAGCCTGTGTCATTCCCATTGAGCTAACATTTAGAAAGAATACGAAAATTGTCACATTTTGTAAATTCTAACTAAATCGGAAAGACATGCACAGATCAGTTGTTCTTCTTGAAATGCGTGTGATTACATAAAAGTTTTATTTACGCGCCTTCTCGAGATTAAATAAATCGGGTCCTAATTCATTGATACCTAATGAAGAAACAAATAATGTGAAATGCAAGATATTGTGAATTTGGCTTTAAATAAATGCTACTTTTAGTGCAAGTAAATACGAATTTAAATGGAATAAATTTCATTTTAGCATCGCATGTGATGTTATTTTGACATTTTCAACACAGAATCTATTCAAAATTAACAATGAATTTAAATTTGAATAAGAAAATAACACATGATGATGAAGCAATTATGTGTGAAGTGGTGTATACAAGTTTTTTGTAATTTGTTGAACCGGCGTTTCGTCTGGCCCGCTGTCGCTCAAAGTTGCAATGTCGCACTCGCGGTTTGTTTCCGCAGCAACAGAACCGAATTCAATTTAATTGACACAGCTATCAATTATTAAATATTTTGTTCCCTGTACTCGTTACATCATTGACACGAGCCGCGGTGTCGCTGCTCCCGTCACACTGCTCGTCCGTCTGTCCGACATTAAATATTCACAAACTGCATACGGATTGGCTTGCGATGGGGAGATAACTGTATTTACCTATCAGGCAATTTATTAGTCATTTCATCCAGTAGGGAAGCTTTGCCAACCGAAAAGCGATATTTTAAAATAAACATGAATCGATCCTAATAGCGCAATGCAAAGTTATGATACGTTATTTGCCAGACAAATAATATAACGTTAGGACAACATAAAATTGCGGTTATTATACTAATCGTTATTATTCAACCGTTCAAATTAAGTAGAATTTGTGCTGGTAATATATGTTTATAAATGTTCAATTGTTAAGTTTCTAAACATATTAATGACATTTGTTGTCAATGTTATGTCATCGTAGTAGCAGCACAAAACGAAAACTATTGAGGATCTATGTAGGTATTTATATGTGAACTAATTATTATTATCTATGAAACATCAATTATTATTATCGCAATCTCTGTGCGAATTCAAACCACTCTACCTAATTGAGCTGACCGTGAAGTGAAAACTTGACATTACGACTGTGAGGTACTAGGAGAAAGCGCCTACTTTTTTCAGTTACTGGCATCCGTCTGGGCCACGTACTATTTACCCTTAGGGTACCTAGTCCGTGGTCTGGGCCTATAATGCGACAATCGCTGCATCGTTTTATTGAACTTGAACTCAATTAGCGGCAAGAAAGTAAATCCGGGGGCAAGAGCGTTTTCTTCCATACGTGTTGTCATATACTTTAACAATATATGTGTACCGTTAGAATTGAAAAAAAAGGAATACCAACGCTTCATTTAAGGCAAAGTTCTTGAAAATACTCTTTCGCTGCGACATGTCGACTTCAAAATTCTCGAGTTTTATGGTTTTCTTATTTTATGAATTCCAACCTTATCTAACCTGTCTAACTATTTATTATTACACATACTTATTGTGTTTTGTATACTCGTGTGAAAAAGTTCCGATAGGTACATAAACAGTCAAAATTTTCTGCACGCACATCCTTGATTTACCTCCTCACGGCGAGATCACCCGCGCGGCATTAAATAGAAAAAAAATCATGTAATATTTTATTAATGTTTGCTAGCAATAAGTTTGTCAGGGTGTCCCACCCACGACTCTTCGCGACTACACACTTGCTCACTGCTCCAACCTCCGAAGGAATATCGCGATGTTACATACATAATAGCCATCATACGTTTTTACAGAATACGTCAGTGTAACCCCCATGTGAATTGATTAAGTCTTTTTCGAGTTATAACCGAGGACAGAATCGCTACGGCGCATACATGCATAGGTCGGCACATAATTCCAGATTCTCTGCTTTATCTGGACTGAAGCTTACGCGGTCCGATCAATGGACATCAACGATACGTCTGTGGACATCAAATATAAAAAACAAGGCATGTGTTGTACATCCCGCCCGCGGTGCTACCTGGCAAAAATTTGCGCACTGCTCCAACATCCATAGGACTATCTCGATCTTAAATATCTTATAAATATCCTCAATTGTTAGAGAATACGTCGGTTAAGACCACATGTTGGTCACAATTTATTGAGACCTTCTCGAGTTATAAGTGGACATAAAATCCTAACGTTTGAACGGCGCATTGTCACATACATACAATACTTACATAGTCACAGATTTTCTGTCCAGCGAGTAAAGGAATCACAAAGACTATGTATCTGCAATTACTGACTTGAGTGTAGAAATAATTCTTGTTTTGCAGAGCGTCCGGTAGTCGCATCTGGGGTGATTTGGTTCACTGAATCGGCCAGTCATTGAAGTTTTCGATACGCCACATGAATAAAATATGTGACGGATCACGTGAGCGTACCAAAGCACAATCGATGATTGCACTAGCCGCGTGCGAGTATTATTGCCTGAGCGATGCGAAGCCTAATACCCGATCAGGGTAAAAAATCTTTTGGTGTTTGTTTGTCTGTGGGTTTGTCCACACAACTCCTCCTGGGTGACGCTAGGGTAGGGGAAGTGTAAGGTAGGGGAAAGGGGGCTGTCGAGGGCGGGACCACGTGCTTGTCAGATGTCACACCTGGCTGATGGTGCCTCTCTTCCGGCCAGGGTACCGCGGTCCTACCCTGCCCCTACCGTGCCCTCTCTTACTCTAGCGGAAAACCCGTCCGTTACTGCGATAGGACCGGGCTGGAGGGTGACAGAAACAAAAGGGGAAGCCCACACCATGGAAGGAAGAGGATGTAAGGAGCTAGCGCCAGTAAGGGCACATAGCACGTACCTCACCCAGAATGAACTTGCCCATAGGCGGCCTGGATGCCTCGGTACAGGGAGAGCGAAGCGAGGGGTAGAGGTAGGGTAGTGGTAGGATAGGGGTAGGGTAGGGCAGGGCTGGGGAGAGAGAGAGAGAGAGAGAGAGAGAGAGAGAGAGAGAGAGAGAGAGAGAGAGAGAGAGAGAGATAGACAGAGATAGAGAGAGAGAGAGAGAGAGAGAGACAGAGCAACACACAAATAGACAAACAGAAAGACAGAC
>WYDE02189448.1:0-10774 GCA_009867175.2 Adela reaumurella | reverse complement strand
GTGTTAAGGAAAAATATTATAAAATATTATTTATAATAATTTTAAATAATTTAATTAAATTAAAAAAAAATATTTTGTAATTTTTGGTAGATTTTTGTAACTTAACATTTATTCAAAATGTTTATTAATCTCCAGGAGCATACAATCAGTGTACTTACAAAACACTCATGCTATAGAGTAGGTCATAGATTCATCATCATCATCAACCTCAGCGTTTAACCGTCCACTGCTGGCCATACGCCTCTCCAATTTGATTAAATTACCCAATTTATTCACTAAAGATTACTCATATAAAAAATAAAATGGCAGTTATAATTTTTTTCATACCACTATGTAAAGTGACTACACTATTGACGGGAATCCAAATTAGGTTAAAAATGAACTTAGAGATTATACTCGGACAAAATTAATATGAAAATACATTCATTTTGATGAAATTCGTTTTTCTCATTGCTCTATGATCTATGGATGTGTAAGTTAATAAAAATTTAAAATGTAAGCGTATTGTGCGAAAATCCATTTATTATAAGATTACATTACATTATTAAAATAAATAAAATAGGTACGCGTAACGTACGTAATACTTTGGTTTCTCTCATCTCCACCCTACTCTTCTGCCTTATAGTTTATTGATGAACGGAGCTATGGAGTCTGGATCCTCGCAGTCCGGTATGAGTTTCCCCTTAAACTTGACGCAGGTGTCGGCGCAGCGCTGGCCTTCGAACCACGGGCCGTACATCTTCTTGCATTGGGCGCAGTTCTGGATGCAGATGCTGAGGAAGTCATATCCTCCTACTGACAAAAACACAAACAATGATTAGTCAAATTCTTACAAGGGAATTGTTAGAACAAGTGACAGTCCTTTTTTATGAATACCAATGTCACCTCTACTGATAACATAGTAATAGGTCATCAGAACATACAGGTACAAAGAGGCAAATTACTGTTTCTAGGTATGTGCTTAAATGAATTAAATGTAGACATATTTTGTATAACAGAGACATGGTTAAAAGCATAAGAACTTAGCATATGTACATAATTTAAAAAAATACAAAATCGTTAGCAGCAGCCATGGAAAAAAATACAGTATATGTGGTACCATGAGCATGGTGTGGTGAGGGTAGGTATTCAAGCAGAAAATAGACCAGATATAATAAGTATGACAGGATTTCGAATGAAGCTGTGTCGAGATGGATGACCTTATAGTCTTAGCAGTTTACAGATCGCCATCAACTGACCTAAATATATTGAAGTGAAAAATAGAGGAATGTCTGTTTACTGGTCTATTCTCCTTTGTGGGGATTTTAATATAAATTTTCAACTCAATTGACATGAACTTTCAGATATACTTGACAGTTTTCTACTGAAACAACGAAATTTTGACTACATCAGAATGACGGAAACATCAAAGACATGTATAGACAATATTTTCTTAACTTTCAAGTTCTTCAAGCAAAATTATGAATAATCTGAAATTAGACCATTATGCTAAAATTGTACACTTTCCTTATAAGTGCTCCAAAATTGATAAAATTAATAATTATAAAGTTATCAGTGAAAAATTTAAAGGACTAAAAACGTCGCTAAAAAATTTCAAAATTTTGAAAAGGAAATTTACTTCAAGGGCTTTTTCACGACGTTCGTGAGGTGCTTGGATGGTCATATTATAGTAAAATCATTGAAGATTAAATACAAAAAATGCTTCAATGACTGGACTATTGCAAAATCTAGACACACACTCTGCTTTATATGACCACTTGAAAGTTATTAATGACGAATACTTGAGAAAATATGTAAAAACGTATCTTCAAACAAGTTTATATTTTAGCCAAACAAAACCACCTAAAATCCAGAATAATGGGATGTAATAAAATTAAAACGGTCTAGTCAATAATTATAACTCAATTAACGAATCTTTTGTAAACGGGATTTTCCCGGATGAGCTGAAACTAGCAAAGGTCATCCCTCTCTACAAAAAAGGTTCTCCTGCATATATTAAATTATAGACCCACCTCACTTTTATTCAGTAAAATATTCAGCAAAATGTTTGATAAGATTATGGCAATAAGACTGGTTGATTTTTTTAAATCATTATAGCATTTTAAACAAAATAATTCTACTTAATATGCTATAGCCAATCTGATGAAATATGTTCTACAAGCATTGGATGGGTCGCAAAATACTTATAGTCCTATAGTTCCACAAGGTTCTATAATAGGGCCGATACTTTTCTTAGTATACACAAGCGTATCTTCTTTCGCAGGCATTTTATTTGCCCCACTGCTGGGTACAGGCCTCTCATTTTACATCATATGAGAGGATTTTAGTCATACACTTCCACGGTGACCAACCGGCTTGGAAGTGGGTTTCCTCACGATGTTTTCCTTCACTGGAGTGTCAGCGGCCATTAAGCACAAATTCTAAAGTAATAATTATTGTGCTCCCAGTGGGTATCGAACCCGCACCTCCCGCTTGAGAGGCATGCTCTTGCCCGATCGGCCAATATGACAACACAAGCATATGTGAAAGCGAAATTTTAAAATAATCATATTTGCTGATGATACTTCATGCCTCTTCTACCATAAACTACTAGACATACTAGGAAACAAAATAGCAAAAACGGTGAAACTTCTTCATTGTGATTTGAAGCAAATAATTTATTGCTAAATATAAGTATTATATTATTTTTATGGAAACTGACACAGAAGGCTACATCACATAATGCACCAGTTTTTTTCTGGTACCAGTGATGTCAGCCTAAACACCTGGTTAATTGTAGGTAGGTGCCATGTCCGTGCTTCCCTCAATTCCAGCCGGCTACACTGAACTGGACGGAAAACGCGAACTATGTTTCATAGCCGCTTCGACCAATATTCAGTGCGGTGGTACCAACCCGGTAGGGTTTCACCCTACCAGAGGGAAGGGACCTACAGTTTAACGTGGAATCCGAACCACGATCAGCGCCAACGGTCATGTGGTCACCCATCCAATACCTGACCGCGCTCGGCAGTGCTTAACTTCGGTTATGGAATACCGAATATCGCAACCACTGAGCCAACGACTTTGATAAAAAGTAAAACAAATGTAATTAATTTTGCTATTGATTCGAAACTAAATGAAAACTCGAGTTTTAAATGTGCTATACGAACTTAATCTGAAACTATAGATGAGATTGACTTCTTAAGCATAAGACTGGATCAAAAATAAAATTGGGAACTCCAGATAGATAATGCAGCAAAGAAATTAAGTATAGTATGTTTATTCTTTAAAAATAAATACAAGAACTGTGCGGTGCTCAGGCAGCCAAAACAGTATACTTTGCATACTTTCACAGTGTAATGACCTACGGTTTATTATTCTGGGGTACTGCTGCAAAAGCGAATAGGATATTTTGTTACAGAAACGTGCTATTCAAAACATTAGAGGAATGAAACCGCGAGAATTGTGTCGTTAGGTGTTTAGAGATATAAAAGTAATGACATTTACATCTGAGTATATTTACCAAAATATCATGTATGCTAGAATAAATCTAGAAAACACTCCATCTAACGCCGATATACACAATAACAACACTAGGACTAGAGATCATATTAGGTTTGGAGAGCATAGATTAGCAAAAGTATCTAAAAGTTTTTTAACAGTATAAAACTTTATAACAAATTGAACCATGACATCAAAGATCTGAATGAAAGAGAATTCAAGAGGAAAATTAAAACAATTTTAATTAAAAAATAAATCTTATGATTTGAAAGAAGCGCTTCATGACAGTAATTTTTATTTATATCCTGATTACACCTTGACAAACAGTTGCTTTTTATTTGTTATTAATGCGATTTTCATTTCAATTTCATAACGTGCGAGTACTCGCTGATGAGGCCCGAATAGCCAGCCGAAACGTCAAGTCTACTGATAAGCACGCATGGTGGCCACCAAACTGACTCGGTGACTTCCTCCCTGTCTCCAATGGGCCCAGAAAATGCTCTTGGTGAATCCATTGCAAGCTGAGTTTGTTTCTCTTTCTCTCTCGAAATTGACCCTAGAGCCTTAATTCCAGTTATGACGTCACATTGGCATGGAGACCCTTAAGATATCACACCCGTACGAGCAAAGATAAGTAATTCTATCATATCATATAAATGCACTAAATCATAGGTCGGCAACCTTTAAGCTGGGTAGGGCCACATATAGTGTAGTCACTTTACTTGTTTGTACTTAAAAAATCATAATAGCGATTTTATTTTTTATGAGTAATTTATAAATAGTGCAATGATGAAAATCTACCAACATTTTTAAATTTAATTTTTGTTTATTTAGATAAATTCATTAAAATTATTATAAATAACATTTACCAAATATTTTTTTTATTTAACACGGTAAGACCAGTTCCGAGAATCTATTGATTCGAAATTGATTGAAAAAGATCCATTTATTTTGACAAAAACAAAGCCGCAATGTGATAATTTAAAAAAATATAAATTCAATTCAATTTTTTTGGTAGATCTTTCTAATATTACATTATATATTGTTAAAAAAATAAAAAAATAAGATAGTTGTTATGATTTTTGGCAAAATCACCATATTATAAACAGAAGTTGAGTGGGATAGTAGTAGAAAAAATTAATAAAGACTCGAAAATATTTATGAAATGTTAGGAGGAGTGAGCCAAAATGATTAGAACGGTGTCTTTAAAGACAACAACAAAGACAGTTAACCATTATAATGTAATGAGTAACGACATCACTGGCGAGTGAAACAAGTCAGAATTTGTAAATAAAATTCATACATACATACCATCACGCCTCTTCCCCGGAGGGGTAGGCAGAGACAATGAAGCGCCATGTGACACGTTCCTGACATATACATCCTTTGCTTCCTCCAGTGTCATACATCGGATCATACATGTTATACGCTTACATGAAATAAATACATATTTGGAAAAAATCTAAATCAACTCCTTTTATAGAATCCCCGCTCCCTCCATGGATCCTCCGTTCTGGCGCGAATTTGAAATAACTCCAAATGATGAGACCTTTATTTATGAAGTGTCGCGGGCGGTTCGTTAATTTAGTCACAATTATTTTTTGACAGTTTCAAATGAAAGGGTCTAAGGGACAAAAAAAAGGGAAAATTTGATGAGATTTGTTAATCACCTAAACAGCTGAACGGATTTGAATGAATTTTGGCAGAGAGGAAGATTACGGCCCGGAAGAACATACACATATAGCCTTACCCGCGATTTCGTCCGCGTGAGATTATTTTAACATTCATTTAATTACGGCATAAAATTCACGAACCTATTCAAATTTAAACGGTTCAGCAGCCAACCCGTAATTTTTAATTTTGTGAGGCAACCTTAAAGAACCGAAGTACTTGGTAAATTTAAATTTCAAAATTTTATTAATAATTCCATACCATCTTCGGCATTCTCACATAACATATTATGTTTTTCTATTCTTTTAAAGTAATTTATCACTCGGATCAATACTGGAAAATAAAAAGTTTAAGTAAGAGTGTATAAGACTTAGGTTTAAGTAAGAATGTACGCGCAATGGCGCGTTATTGATAAATACGTAATAAATAACCTAACTACTTAGTATAACAGTATATTAGTAATGTATGGTATTATAACCTCTCTACTGCAAGTACGCGAAGATCGTGTATCGGGTCACCTAGGCGGTATTCAATATATCTTCTCCAATTTTCATTGGAACGTGATGATCTCCTGCTTCGTTGTATGCACGCATTGGAATTATAATGACGCACCTAGGTATACCCTTATCGATTCGTTCTAGTATTCATTATGCTGTCTGTAATCGTTCTTGCGAGCTTTTACACTTTGCAATCAAATATAAAAATACAATTCCAAAGTGTTACAGTGGGTTCGCGGAAACAGTAAAATTGATTGAGGCAATAGTACATATAAAATATAGGCATATGTACATAGAGCAGCGATAGTGGCATACCTGAAGTTGACAGAATTTCAAATTTGCAAATCTAATTAAAGTATTACGCTAATGCAGCCATTCTGGCATTTCGCCAGCGCGGCGGCACGCCCGCACGCCCGCCCGCACGCACGTCCGCACGCATCGCCCAATCAAAATCGGTTGTCCCGAATACAAAGAGAAGCATTCCAGCGCGTGAGAACACACTCCGTTTCTATATACTATCTCTGGCCTTTTATTACACTTGAGGTATGATATGATATGAGAACGAGCTAGTTTGTGAAGTTTTGGTAACGATGCACATTGAGCTGTCAAAGCGTTGTAAATATTCGTAGAGGGTCTACGATATTAAGTGGACTGTAAAATAAATGGTATGGTCGGCCCGACGCAGTTTAGTTGGTAGGTAGGCGGAGTTAGGTTAAAATAGATAAGATTAGTATTACAAAAGGCACTGTGACAGCATAATCACCCACCGCCGATTTAATTGTGCGTTTAATGTATAAGATAAAATTAATTATCTTTAATAATAATTTGAAATAATACAAAAATTTACTAAAATCCTCTCATATCATTTAAATGAGAGAAGCCTGTACTCAGCAATGCGGCGAATAAAATGGCTGCAAAGTAATACAAAAATATCTATATTCAGCTGAAAATAATAAATAAAAACCAAATTTCGGATTCGATGTCAATACTGGGAGACAGTGAAAAACACACGTGATTTTGTAATGAAAACGAGTACGCTGGTCATGTTCCTTATTTTTTATTAATATGTTAGTCTGGCAACTGGGAGCCGTTGCGTAAAAAATGGCAACTTTTTCAAAATCGCCTGGCAGGCTGAAGTTCTAACATTTATCGATGTTTTCGAATTTTTACCATTATCTACGTATCAAGGTCTTCATTTTACTTCTTCACACTTTTCGGATCCAACTAACAGCTTTTGAGATAAGATTCTTTATCTTTTTAAAGTATTGCCATTTCTGAAAGCAACCCATTGCCAGACCAACATATTCTTGATGCCAAAAAAATGAGCAACACAACCAGCGTAATCATTTTCATTACAAAACACTTGTTTATTTCACTGCCTTCTGGACCATAAGCTACGTTCACACGCTCACTGCAGTATTTTAATTGGTTTGAGTAATCATGAGATAGCACCAAAACACGGATTGACACTAGAGTGTGGGCGTGGCTTTAGGTAGGTGCGCTGCGCGGGCACATGTCGGCCGGTAGCTCACCTGCCGATGAGAGCGGGCGGGAGTGGAGGAATGCCGCCGCGCCGCGCGTCAGGCGGGTAACGGTCGGAACACTTCGCGGCATTGTGCTGTGCGAAAAATCAGTCGCACGCCCGGTCGACAGCGCCAAGGTCGATGGCAATAGTCGATGGAGGCGGGCGAGCAGTTTGACAGTTGGACATCTCTATTCTTGATATTCATTGTTTTGAACAATGGAATTATAGTTAATTCATAATGTGTTTAATTTACATACAGTAGTCAGTGAGCATAATTTCCTTTCTTATGTACCTTTCTATAAATATAAAGAATGGTAATTTTCGTGTGCAAGCTTATGAGATGAAGTTTGACGAATACGCAGAAAGTTGTGAATTGTTTTACGGTTCATAAAAGTTCTACTTCAATTGATAGTAGACAGCAGTCTTTTCAAGAAACTATGATTCGATAGTTGATTTTAAATTACAAATCACATGTTTTTACATTATCTTTAATTATTAATAGACAGTTTGCCTTGCTATGCCATATAAAAGCATTCAGGCAGTTGCGAACAGAAAACTCATTCATGTGGGTGGGATCTAATAAGAAAATTGGAGAGGTGTATGTCTCGCAGTGAATGCAGAAATGCTGACTGAATTATGTCACGAAGTGACTTGACCATAAAATTCATGTAAAAGGAATTGTTTTATGTTGTTTGTCAAATGTGAGGTACGATGGGGGAAGTAAAAATAAAAAGGTTGGAATTTTTGTGAGTTGTGAAAACATTTATATTAAGTGGCAAAGATCTTCATATATTGATGGATACGCTGATTTGAGTAATCGGAGAAGTGGACACTTGTCGACCTCGTCAACCTATTGAATATGCGGAGCTAAGCCACGTCTATTCCTGCCTCATTCCAGCAGTGCTGGTGATTTCCTTCATGATTTGGACCGACGTGGCTGCCATGGATCTATTCTGCTCTGGGCATACAAATGTCCTATCTCGATGGCTTTGGGTTGTGCATGGGATCCCGAAGATCAGGAACACGAAATATGATTTTATGTACTTATGACATGAGTCACTCTCTGTGTTCTGATTGTGTAAGTTTCCATCAAGAATATGTATATTGTTTAATTGTGAATTTACTTTTTTTTTATTGCAAACTTAAAAGTGCACTGAAATTATTTGGAATACCAAAAAAGTAGTTTAAGAGTCTAGAGCAGCGGTTCCCAAAGTGGTGGGTCGCGACCCACTGGTGCGTTCTCTTTCAGACGTCTGGAATTTTTTTTTTCATGAAATTTGGATAAAACTAGATAAGATAGATGTTCCGAATTCAGAAATTACAATTCACAAATGAGAATTCTCAATCAGGATAGTACAGGTATAGTACAATGACCTTACTGTCATTGTTAATTACATGTGATCATAAAATACAACATAAGTTCAATTCTCCGTGGTCATACTAGAATGACCACTACTACCACGATCCACGACCAAATAATGTCTGTATGGAGTGAGTAATCCACAATAGAGAGATGGGTGACGGTAGCAACATCGGCGCGCGAAGCGAGAAATGTAAATACTTGGTAGGAGTACAGCCGTGCTTCAATAGTGTTTTCTAGACTCATATACTCTAGACCTTTAAACTGGTTTTGGTATTCCAAATAAATTCGCTGCACTCGTAAGTGTATACACAACTAATAAATGTACATATTGATGATGGAAACTTACTCATAATCATAACACAGAGAGTGACTCATGTCATGAGTACTTATTTAATCATATTTCGAGTTCTCCAATGATTAACCCAGAGCAGAATAAAATCCATTGCAGCCAAGTAGTTCCGATCCATGAAGGAAATTACCAGGACCGCAGAAATGGGGCACAAATAGACGTGGCTGTCGTGTCGGATGAGCTCTGCATATTTAGGTTGATGAGATCGACAAAGTCCTCGCGCCTCACGAAACGCCAGGAACTGTCTTCCAGCTGGAAGCCCACAGTGGTGTCCACTTCTCCGATTACCCAAATCAGCATATCCATCATTATATGGAGATCTTGTCCACTTAATATCGATTTTTCCACAACTCATTTCAACCTTTCATTTTTATTCCCCTCATCGTCTCTGGCATTTGTTAAACAAAAAATCACGTTTTATTTTTAAAATTAATTTTACTTGTTAAGTCACTTCGTAACAATGACTATACACCAAAAATTAAGAGAGACATGAGAAATCTGAACTGGCGGTTGTGAACAGAAAACTCATTCATTTGGTGGGTGAGATCTAACACGAAAATTTGAGAGGCTTATGTCTCGCAGTAAACGTAGAAATGCTGACTGAATGACTATAAAACCACAAATCTGAAATGTCGGCCGTAAACAGAAAACTCATTCATCTGGTGGGTGGGATCTAATATAATTGGAGAGGCGTATCTCGCAGTGAATGCAGAAATGCTGACTGAATGACTATAAAACCACAAATTAAGAGAGTAAACTCGCGGTTGTGAACAGATAACTCATTCAACAGGTGGGTGGGATCTAATAGGAAAATTTGAGAGGCTTATGTGTCGCAGTTAATGCAGAAATGCTGAATGAATGACTATAAACCACAACTCTGAAATATCGACCGTGAACAGAAAACTCATTCATCTGGTGGGTGGGATCTAATAGGAAAATTGGAGAGGCTTATATCGCGCGGTGAATGCAGAAATTCGAACTGATTGAGTGACTATAAAACTACAAATTAAGAGAGACACGAGAAGAAGTCTTCTAAATTTGCCCATCA
Source organism: Adela reaumurella (assembly GCA_009867175.2). NCBI lineage: Eukaryota > Metazoa > Arthropoda > Insecta > Lepidoptera > Adelidae > Adela > Adela reaumurella. The sequence goes on along the minus strand of WYDE02189448.1, from coordinate 841 downwards.
GGTGGGAACAGCTCGTCAACCTATCGCAGCATTGTCCTAGTGTCTGTGGAGACACGGCTTTTTGTAAGCAGTTTGTCAGCGGTTGTCATCGAAAGTGATAGCATCTCGTCTGAGCGACTTAGCTCGGCTTACTACCGGCTTACTGCGTCTACCGCACCGCACTCTACGCGCCTTGTAGATGTACCAGGTACACGTATATATGAGATAAATTCGCGTTATCGGGCGAATCGGAGGTGAATATTTTTTCAAGTATGTGACGGTAATGACGAATAAATAGTATAAATCATGTTTTGAGAAGTGTATTTCTGCTTGTAATGGTATAAGCTTTGGGTGTATTTTGGCCCGTCCCATGTTACAGAGTATTAATAATACGGGTCTTATAGTCTCGCCCTGGACTTCATTGAAGTTGTGGGTTATATAGTATTGATACTAAGAAATAATCACGGACCGGTTTTCGCGTAATTTATTGTTTATAATTTTTTTTTAAGTTTTGTATGGAAAGAAAATTCTCTTCGTGCTTCCTTATTGGCAGACATTATCGTACTCGTTTTTATTTTATTTGTTCAAACAAATCAACAGATTCCATAGACAATTTTAAAATTACATTTAACATTGAATTATTTAAAAAAGGGAAGAGACATAGTTTGGCTGCTCATAATAGCGTGCAAGGCCCCATTCACTTGATTTCCGGCTTTAATTCTCTTTTCCACATCTTCGCATTTTCCATCCAGTGTGAACGAACACATACCCCAGATATACAAATCCGTTCACTTGCTCCAGCCTCTCATCCCCAATCATTACATTGCATTCTGACATCATTTCATTCCTCTCCAGTACCATT
>WYDE02189337.1:0-10774 GCA_009867175.2 Adela reaumurella | reverse complement strand
CTCCGTCTAACACAGATGGCGCTTCTCCGCCTACCCGCACTCACGAATATAATTTGCGTTCTAGAAGGCAGCCATAGATCAGTACATTTGCTAAGCTCTTAGCTAGCGGACGTCTCCGTGACCATGAACAGGACGCTCTGTTCTAAAAGTCGGGCAATCAGTTATAAGATATATTTACCAACGCGGTAGCCCTTACGGGGTCGGAGCAGTGAGCAAATATGTTGCTGGGCGACGAATGCAGAATGACATGTTTTCTTTTTAATCGATCTCGCTCGTACCGCGAAAGCTTCTGATTTTATATAAATTATACTATAAATTATAAAAATTAATACAATTCCTTACTAGTTTTCTCCCTCGGATTCGCTCGCATTAAAGCTCAAGCGGGAGAAGTTACGGGCAATACAAAGTATCCTATTGCACTCCTTTATAATTTATATCTATGCAAAAAAAAATTTGTGTGTTGTGGAAATTATAAATGTGCCACTTTTTTAGTTTTTCTTTAATTTGCTGTCTCGCTAAGTTGATATCAAGTTAGCGATACAACTAGTCGTATATATGTCGTATATCGTAGGAATTTACTATTTCATGAAATAATCACTCGATAAAATTGGCCATATCGTAAAATAAACATAACCTAACCTGCCACATCATCGAATTAACCATATTTATGATATTATCATCATTTCCATAACCTGATGTAACGTAACCTATGCTAACTGAACCTTATCTAACGTAACCTAACCTACGCTCACCTATAACCTAACCCATCGCATTTCATTTCATGAAATGTTGAACATTTACGAGATCTTCAAATCCGATGATATGACCACGACATATTCATATATCGGAGGCCTATCATTAAATCAGGCAGATCATTATGTGCCTGGCGACATCTTGCTCTTCCGCAATTTATTGATGTGTCTGAATTACTCAGGGATAACGTGAAAAGCCAGATTTTCAACCTTGCATATCGATCGAAGACGAAACTTCCCTTGGTACTCACCTCGGATACAATGAGATACATCACAGTCTGTGATGTGATTCACAGATCAGCGAAACCTGAAGTTCACGCGGGACGCGGGGGTTCTCAAATCCGTGGGGTAAATCATGGTACCTAATAGTTAGCAGATCGAAGAATAGTTGTAAAATAATACAGAAAGAATGAAAAAAAGAAAGAAAGCGTATTTATATATTATTTTCTCCTTACTGCAAGAACATTTACATACATATCACTCACGCTGAATCCCGACAATCGGTTTAAGTAGAGCAATCGGTGCTGTGCTGCAAGAAAAACACCGACCACCTCATTCGCAAGGTATTCGGACAAGATATCAAGCAGCATGTAAGGTACACAGACGATTTCCCGGAGATCAGTGTCTATGAGATAAAGGCTGAATTGAAAGGACTTAAAAGGCACAAAGCTCCAGGTGAGGACGGGATAACGACGGAGCTCCTTAATGCTGAAGGAATTCAATGCAGTTCTGGAAAATGGTGTAGTCCCCGCTACGTGGCGCAACAGTGTCGTTGTACTGTACCACAAGAAGGGGGATAGGATGAAATTTAAAAACTATCTGCCTATCTCTCTTCTAAGCCATGTCTACAAAGTCTTTTCGAGAGTTATCACGAGTCGATTGACGCAGAGGTTGGACCAGTACCAACCTCGCGAACAAGCTGGGTTCAGGACGGCATTCGGTACCTTGGATCACATACTGACTGTAATACAGGTGATCCAAAAGTGTCATGAGTACTACAAGCCGATATTCCTTGCCCTTGTCGACTACGAGAAGGCATCGACTCAGTTGAAAAGTGGGCTATCCAAAACTCCCTCCTTAGATGCAGAGTCGACCACTGATACGTCGAGGTACTGCAAAACTTGTATTGATCGGCAACGATAACTGTGAGACTCCACGATAACTCCTGAGCCATCCCACTTGGAAAAAGGGTGAGACAAGGGAATGTGACTAACCCAAGCTCTTTACAAATGCACTAGAAGAAGTGTTCAAGATGCTTGAGTGGGAGAAAATGGGTATCAATATCACTGGACAGTTTCTCAGTCTACCTCTACCTTTCGCCGATGACATTGTTCTCCTGGCTCATTCCCGGAATCAGCTTCAGAAGATGCTCAGCGACCTCTATGAGACTTCGTTGAAGGTCGATCTGAAGATGAACCGGAATAAAACCAATGTTTTTTCGACGGAGGTTATGCGTGGGGGACAAATAATCATCGATGGCGAAACAATCGGAACAAGTGAAGAGTACGTTTACCTCGGCCAAATACTTCGGCTAGATCGACAAGGCTTACTCAAGAAGGTAGAAAGACGCATTAAACGTTGCTGGGCTGCCTTCGTAAAACTGAAATTCGTCCTAAAATCTGTACTGCCGCAAAATCTGACTAGGATATTCGACCCGTGCGTACTCCCGGTTATGACGTACGGATGTGAAACGTGAGCTTCAACGGCCGGCATAGCCAAAAGCTCCGTGTCGCCCAGCGAGCCATGGAGCGAGCCATGCTGGAAATATCGCTACGAGAATCGATCTTTGAGAAATTCAAGTGTAGTGTACTACCATAATAATGCTGAATAAAGAACTAAAGAACTTTCTAACTTCATCACGATCAATCAGACTTACGTGAGATGTGTAAATCTAAAGCCACAAATTTGTACTAACCCACTATAAAATATGCAGAAAATACATACGAGTAATAGTTTCTCCATATTTCTATAGGCGCAATCTTTTATGCCTATTTCAGATGTATGGGATGAATCTGAGGACCGCAGTAACTGGAGACTCAGGTGCAATAAATCTCAAGTTTATTGTGGCCATTCACATTTCTCACAATTATTATAATAGAAAATAAAGGATTGACTCTGTCTTAGGATGTGAATAAGTGCAAGATAGTGTCGTAGATAGAGCAGGTAGCATCGGGTTGCTGGCTATGGTTCAGACATTATATCACAAGAACTATGCGCATTGAATTTACACGACGAACGCACCTTATCGTATTATTATCACGCGCTATTGCTCGATATTAAATATAGACTTTTTTAAATACCATAATCATGTTGTCAGGCTTAACGAAATATATACATAGTTCTTAGTTTTTTATTCAGCATTTTGGATCGATAAACATCGATCACGCCCACGAAGAAGAGCCAAAGAAGGAGAGTGAGAGTAAAAGGCAACAGGAGAAATGTTTGGTCAGCTTTAGTCCTACTTTTTAATAATTATTTTTTCCAATTTTCCTTGTTACAAGAAGACCACGATAGATAGTTTCTAGGAAAGAATGTTCGGGATGATCGGTGAAGATTGGGTGTGTAGGAAATAAAGAATAGGGAAATGTGAAAATTATATTCATTACATTACATTATTTATTCATTACATTATTAAAATTACATTCAAATTTATAATTACCGTGAATATGATTATAAATCTAAATAACTAAGGTATAGAACGATAGAGAAAGGTATGCTCAGACTTTTCAACACATGGAATTATTATTTTTTTTATTTCCAAAAGCCTATCTACCTACTAAAAGCCTACTATCAATGTTGTTAGTTGTTTATCGTCTCAAATCGTATAAATTAGCGAGGCCAATGCCCAGCAGTGACGAATAAATTAACGTCGACATCACGAACTTCGCCGTGCTCACTCACCCCAAACAGAGTATCTGTAATTTTGATGTGAATTCGATGAATCTTCTTTAGTTTTTGCTCGGAGACGGTTGGGCAAACTTCAAACCGGCACAAACCAAGATTGGCTCAACAGATTTCGCTAATTTCACTATAAACTCTCAAAATCCCTTCCAGCTCCTCAGCCATCTCCTCATCAACATCAACGTAAACTTTAACAGCAACATGTACGTAAAAGTTAACATCAACATCATCATCAAACGAGCGTTGCGTTGCATTTTTGTTACATAATTTTCATCTGATATTGCGGTGCCACTCGACCCTATGGTGAACTCTCCCATATCGAAATGACCTACAGGTACCCTATCGAAATAGGTGCAAAAGAAAAAAAAAGACTTGATGCTAATGCATTCTCTAATTAATTACAGAACGCTCGCGTAAAAAACATCAATATATCAGTTATTTAATTGTAAATGGGGTGATGTTTTATTTTAACCCTTGCCATATTACATCAATAACATGCGGAGGTCTTGTAAGTCTTACCCTGGCTGTAGCGGCAGTAATAGGTGTCCCGTGATCTGATCTCAACGAATACATCTCGACATAAATAATTATAATATAATTTACGAAAATAGTAATTTTGTATCGGGGTCCAAAAATTTCGTACGTGACCGTTTCATCCTGTGGCCGCTAAATATTTGTCCAAATGACCTCCAGAATTTTAATTTTTCTAAGCAAATATGTGAGATGCCTGGAGATACGGCGTAAACGGCATCCGGTAGATATGGTGAATCGGAGCATGAAGCAAATTAATTTGAGTGCGGTACGGCATCGGCGTAACTCCGTAAAGTTTGACGGCATGGGGACAGTTACCTATCGCGATGGTCACTTTCCGCTTGTTTCAATAAAATTGGTTTTTTCATATAAATAAACTAATACGTAGACGCGAAAAAGTGGGCGTGGCTTACCCATTCCAGCGCTTTATAACGTCAAGAAGTGGAACTGTACTATTTGACTTCTTGAATGTGTTATTTTGCAAGTGAGAGAGATCTTTTCACACTGAGTGCAGTGAGCATTAGGTGATAGCATCCACCACGAGTGTCAGACGGTAGTTGACGACGAATAAATGGCGCTATGCATAAAGAGTCTACAGAAATGTTTATCGCGAGATGTAGAGAAGACGGAACCACGTAAGGCATCGGCAAATCTAATTGAACAGTAACTTCTGCCCCATCATATATCTACGCGAATATAGGTTTGTACAGATTTGATTGCTCTTGTGTCCGTTTGTGACGTAGGATAATCCGAATAATAATAATTAGGATTTTGAATAAATTCCTACCAAAATTAATAAAAAAACGTAAATCTCAAAAATTGGTCTTGAAACAAGTACTTCTATGGACTCGTATAGTAGATAATTGTTACAAGTAAGGTGATACAAAATGTAAATTAGAAGATATTATTTTCGGACGGGATATTCGACCCGAAGTTATGATTTTTTTTTTGTGGAATGGAAAAATAGTCGCATCGGATAACTTTAAATGTTAATGTCAGATTAGTCGAGTGGGCAAGAGCACACCTCTCAAGCGGGACGTGCGGGTCCCATGAATTCCCATCCCCACTGGGAGCACAATATTTATTATTTTAGAATTTGTGCTAAAATGGCTGCTGATACTGCTGAATGGTGCACAAATCGTGAGGAAACCCACTTCCAAGCCGGTTGGTCACCATGGAAGTGTATGACTAAATCCTCTCATTACATGTAAATTATAGAGGCCTGTACACAGCGTTGAGGCGAATAAAATGGTTGCAAAAAGAAAACAAAAAACTTTAAAGGGGATATCGCCTTAAGTGACTTTATAAAATTGGAGGATGAGTGAGTTGTGAAATGCCTCTTGTAATCAAGTGATCCTTGCTTAGTCGGTGGCCGATTTTTTTAAATGGTATTAATATATCATGGTTGGCTCTCACCTCTTATATCACATGTCGTGAACCCTGATGCGAACCTAAGTCACCTGAATTGCAGGACATGGTTAATATTATGGTTGAAACATCTAAAAGGAAAGGAATAAAAGTGAATGTAAACAAAACGAAAGTAATGGTGCTGGAGAGGAATGAAATTATGTCCGAATGCAATATAATGATTGGGGATGAGAAGCTGGAGCAAGTGAACGAATTTGTATGTCTGGGGAATATCTTCACCCGGGATGGAAAATATGAATGTGAAAGCTGAAATCAAGTGAAAGGGGCCCTATAATGAACAGCCAAAGTATAGGGCACTTTTGGCTGTCCATGGTGGATCTCTGGCCCGCGTACGGCAGTGAAAGTTAGTTATGCCACACGAAGCACGAAGGCAGGATAAATGCTTTGGAAATGCGCGCTTTGAGGAGTATATGTGGAGTCACAATGAAAGACAGATTGAGAAATTGTGAAGTGAGAGAGCGTTGTGGTGAAAGAAGATATAGTGACAAGGATTGAGAAAAGAATGCTTCGGTGGTTCGGTCATGTTGGTAGAATGGATGATAGAAGACTAACGAAATAAATTTATGGAGCGAATGTGAGCGAGCCCTAGACGCACGTACCTACAACAGATAGAACATGTGCTCAAGTGCGCAGTACCCGTAACCGACGAGTTGTATGAAGAAAATTATGAGGGTGCAAGAAGCGGCACGTGGAGATCCGTTGTCTCTGCCTACCCCACTGGGAAACAGGCGTGACACTGTGTTTGTATGTGTATGTATGTATGACTTTATAAAGTGTTTCTAAATAAATATTGGCATTTCTTAAAATAATTACATTAAAATAAGTAATTAAAAACGCGCAAACGTAGCCCGGCGGCGACAATGGCTTCTCAGGAATTAAAAGGGATGCGAAGCGATTACTATGCTTGCCGGCTATGTGCATCTTCACATTGTATTCCTTCCTTACAACTTTCAGTCCGCAGGAACGCATTGGCGAAAACAACGAGACAGGGAGTGAATTCCACAGTATGCTAAATGAAGGATATCCAGGACCAGTTAGGTTATGTTATGTTTGTCACACAGTTTGCGTTTGCGTCGGTAAATGCGTTTCCGATCTATTGGGCGAGTATCGATGGTACCTATAAATTAATCGAGTTTACCTACTTCTAGCGCGTTTATCTGAAATCAACTTTACCTACATACCAATCAGACAGTGCCACTTACTACTCCCACCTAAAGCCACCAGGGAATACCACCAATTGTCTTTTATTTTTATTGTCTGCCATCTTTTCCATGCAGTTTACTGACTCTCTACGACCGAAACTCGTCGATGCGCACATGACTAGCCAGAACTAGACTCGCCTCTTGGCCTATCTCTATTGCCATAAATAATTGAGTTTGGCTCGCTGGATGCACCGGGGCGCGCGCGGGGTCTCGGCAGTCGCGTCTTTGTGTACGCGCGGTATAAATGTGCGCGTAATGCGAGTCGCGCCCTCACATCGGACTCTCCATATTTCATCCCGGTGTCCCACGGGGCCGTACGTAGCCGGCAGAATTTAAAAACATTTAGCACAATAAACCCGCGGGGGTCCGGCCGGCGGACTTTTTGTCCTAAGAGCCGAGGCGTCTTCTCTCGTCGATTATAAAGGAATAGATTGCCGGTAAATCGTCGCATATTGTGGATCCCCACCCCACATTGTCCTATGCGGCGAATTTAGTCTTTTGAATATTGCACGCAATCGTCTAGCTAGAGCGGTGACGAGATGCGGTAGATAGAAGTGGGTCACGCATTGTAATTCGGAATCTGAGACGACGTATTGTGCACATTGAGGTTTTTACTTTTCATATTAAATATCCTCAAAATCATATTGCTTGACCAGATCAACAATGTTTATTGTGGCAAACACACTTTCTGGTCTGGAGGACGACTTACCTGCTCTTGCCCTTATGGTTATAAATGCAACTTTATATAAAGTTAATGATCATTTGATAATATATAAATGTATGGTAATACACATTCACGATCAACGTAGCTAGTATAACGTCCTGCGAAGAAAAACAAATATTGTATGAATTGTTCATGGTGCATCTAGCACGGAATGTCACCGACGCTACATAAACCGAAAAGTAAATTGTTTCCGTCGTCACCGATATTACAACATCTCTTCCCACATTCCTGTCATGAGTCATATCTTTTCGACATCGTCGTCGGGCGCATCAGTGCGTACGAAATTTTGGAGAGAAACGTCCACCGAAATATTAATTGTTCGTGTGTTATCTGAGCCGACAGTATCAGCAGGTAGATGGGACACACATTGTCCATTAAGTCGTCATTTCCAGTCTGATGATCAGCGAGTTGGGGACCAGTGAGCGCGTGTCACAGTCCGACCCTTCTAATGATTACTGTAGGCTATACCTGACACCCTCCGTTGTCTAATTCGCTGCTGGGAAATCTGAGCATACGCTTTTCCCGTAGTGATGTGAACGGCAAACAATAAGGTTTACTTATACCTAATGTGATGAAAATGTACTAAAGTACGACATCAAGGACATAAATATATTTAAAGATCAAAGCAAACTCCAAGGACCAGGTGACGCATCGTACACAGTTTGGGAAAATTACATGAATGAGCGTGATACGCACTTTGTCACTGCACTGCTCGGTTTTTCAAGCTGAATTGCTCGCCATATAGAAAGCAACTACCTACATAAAGAGCCACTCCTACCAAAATTTCAACATTTTCAGAGACAGTCGCTCAGCTTTGGATGCCATAATAAATCCCAATAATCTAATCTCGCTAGCCCATAAAATAATAATACATATTAAAATAATAAAAGAAAGTGGCAGCGTAAATTTATTCTAGGTTAAACCCCATGAAGGTATGGAAAGGAATAAAAGAGATGATGTCCTAGCAAAACCAGAAGTAATACATAACCGAATCAATGAACCAGCCTACATGTATTACCCTATTTCATACTCTAAACCTATATTCCGTATTACAGCCCTTGTTATGTGACAGGAAAGATACCAACTGAAACTGGGAAAGAAGCTATATTGTTTTTAAAAAAAATAGCACGAGCACACAAATGGGACCACAAATAACCATAACAAACTGAAAATATTTTTTACAGGCCACGGTAGTATAGCCTAGTACTTAAACATACTAAAGTTAAAAGACACTCCGAACTATGAGTGTGACTTTACCTCCATGCCAGACAGACGTCGAACATGTTTTGAAAGAATGTGTATTGCGAAAAGAAGACAAGAACTTGAGATTCAATTCAGCTTCAGAATAAGTAAAAGAAACTGCAACGAAATTATAAACTATGAGAACACTCTCAAACCATTTTTAGATTACTGTGAATCGTAATAAATTACTCAAGACCAGCTAAGAAAGAATGAATGAATGAATTAATAGTTTATTGCAGACAAGAAAATTACAGATAGAAAACAGGATAAAAGAAAACAAGGAAGTGCAAAGGCGGACTTAACCCTAAAGAGTGTTTCTGGCAGTCAACCTTTGAATGATGCGAGTATATATAAATATTAAATGGTGGGTAGTGCAAATTATATTGAATTGATGTAAAAAACAAAGAAGAATAAATGTATTGTAAGCTTTCCACAGTTAAAATCACACAAGAATAAGGCAAAATATTATGTAGGTATATAAATAAATAATTTTCTGCAGAACGATATTTTATTCCGGAAGACGAGCTCGTATGCGGCCCAAATTGTTTGTTTATGGAAAGAGCGACCGACACATGGGGCACGCCAGGTTAACGTAAAGGAGTAAGTCCGACGATTCCCACCGGCATTCGAGCACTTACGTGGGCTCAGAATACCATGTCGGCTGGCTAGGTGTGTGTCATTACATTGTGTTCGAAGGACCCCGTACAGAAAATTGGCAGGAAATGTAGAGGTAATTTATTCCACAAGTGATACATTATTTGATCATCAGATATTTTGACACACATCTATGGCAGTTAATCTTGGAGTATGGCAGAAGTGACATGAAAGTAGAATAAATGCAGTTGAAATGCGATCATTCAGAAGAATAAGGTAAGTGAAAAATGTGGATTTAAAAAAGACATAGCGACAAGGATAGAGAAAGGTGTATTTAGATGATGGACACATGGAGAGAATCGATGGTGACAAAATGACCAAACAAATATATGAAGCGAATGTGGAAGGTAGGGTCGAACGGGGCCGCCCTAGGCGAACATATCTGACCAAATATGTAAACTTCTACGGAAAGGACAAGTTCGCAGACTCCGCAACCGGCGAGCATGTATGAAGCGAAGTATGACAGTGGAGGAAGATAATTTTGTATGTCAGGAACGTGTCACATATTGCTCGTCTCTGCCTACCCCTCCGGGGAAGAGGCGTGATGGTATGATGACGACACCGAGAATAACCATATTATCAGATCTATCACTAATATAACACTTTGTGTTAGATTTATTGGTATAATTTTAGGATATTTTGTTAGAAATATAAATTATTTTTCAATAAATAATTTTTTTTATTTTTATAAATTAAGATATTTTAATGCACCACACTTGCTGGAAATTATTTATTCCTCATACTCGTAAATGACCTTCCATCTGCTGCACCAGGTGCTGAGTTCGTCCTGTTTGCTGATGATGCATGTGCAATAGTAAATGCCTCATCATTTGACGATCTCCAAAATAAAGTCAGAATGACGGTGAGTGGCCTTATGGACTGGTTCCGTGCGAACGGAATGGTCCTCAACCTTGACAAAACTCACATAATGCAGTTCTGTCTCCACGGTGTACCACGTAACAAATTGAATGTGGTGTGTGACGGTACCGAGCTCCCCCTAGTGAGTAGTGTCAAGTTTCTTGGACTCACAATAGACTCTGGGCTGAGGTGGGAACGGCACATTGACCAGCTATGTGACAGACTTGGGAGAGCTTGTTTCGCTCTCTCGAGACTTGTCCCCACACTTCATCCTCAGAATACTCGAAAGGCATATTTTGGTTATTTTCACTCCTTAGCAACCTACGGGATTGAACTGTGGGGGCGGGCTGCAGAAAGAGACAGAGTCTTCCGAATGCAGAAGCGTGCCGTTCGCATTTTAGCCCGAGTCCCCTTAGACACTCCAGCACGTAAACTGTTTCGTGAGTTGGGTATCGTCACACTACCCGGCGTTTACATTATGG
>WYDE02189227.1:0-10777 GCA_009867175.2 Adela reaumurella | reverse complement strand
GGGGGAAGCACTGACATGGCACCTAGTTCACCCGGTGTTATGGGCTCACATCTCGGATTGTAGGTGATGTAGCCACTCCATGTCAGTTTTAATAAAAAAAAAAAAAAAAAAAAACATTAATGCCTTAATGTTAAATACAAGTAACTTCAATGAAGTAGAAAAATGAATAAGAAAAACTAATAAATAAATAAATAAAAATAATAATGATAAAATAAAAAAATACATAGAAAGATACAAAATAATAACAATAATAAGTAAATAATTAATTATACATATACAGACAGACAATATTACAATACTTACATATAAAATATGTACACCGAAAGAAATGAATGGATGAATGAAGTGACGTCGTCGCTCGACAGGGCATTTGTCTATTCAAATTGTCGAAACCTCGAGTAGATAAACTGTAATGCTGGTGTGGTGACAGGTGACAGTCGCGTAACGGAGACAGCTAGTCTCGCCGCGCCTACATTCCACCTCGTTGGCTTGGCTACCCTTTCCTCGATTATGCATATTTATACAACACGAACAACATTGACTCGGTTGCTACACCTCTATCTCCTCTCCGCATCTCTCATGTCGCCGCGGTCCTGGTCGTTGAGGCAATCCGAGCGGCATACTAAGTCCAATATTCTGATCTGACATTCGTATTCAGGGTGCTAGCCGGCACAGCGAATGATTGATACTGCTACGGCTCCCATACCTTTCTACTGCTAATGCGTACTGCTTAATTAGTTAAATTGTCTTACACGCTGAACATTGGTGATTCGCCGCGAGTGTATGGAGAATTTAATTGCTCGGTGATGGTTGAAACATAACATAGGGTTACCATATACGATTGTGTGCTAGGGAAAGGAATGTCCAGAAATATGCAAAAAATGTAGAGATGGGAGCGGTGGACACCTGGAGTAAACTAATTGAAAATTTTTCGGATTAACAGTGGATGTGACTTACATAAGTCAACGTTTCGCCTGTTACTACAGGCTTCATCAGTAACCACCAGGAATTCCTGGAGTAGACACCGGGTGCCCATTGTACCAAACGTCAAAACTTGAAATTTTACGTCGACTTATGTACGTCACATCCACTGTTAATCCGAAAAAAATTCAATCAGTATGATAAATCACAGTGTAAACTTAAAAACCTGGATTGAACTTCCAGAAGACGTGATTGATTACCCAAATACGAATTCTTTAAAAAATCTATTAGATAAATCAATAATACAACAAGAAATAACAAAGTTATCTAGAAAGAAAACTTTAAAAATTTTATGCTAATTCACTTTTTATGGGATTCTTGTGCTGGCGTAAAAAAATTGAATCGACAGTAGATATATAGATAGAAATTCTTTATTTGCACAGAAACAGAACAAGAAATACAGCTGAAAACAAAGCAAAGCAAAAAGGCGGACTTAACGCTGTAGTAGCGTTTTCTGACAGTCGACAGTACCTCGGAACAAAACAGGGCCTTCGACAAATGATTTACTATTTAAGTGTCAGCAATGCTGTATGCAAGCTAGAACGGAACAGAATGAGGGCGAACAGTAATCCCAGCTCAACGCACATTGCAGGATGAACAGGCGCGTTTACGTTTCTGGGAAAGTTGTAAACGGCTAACGGATCCCGGCAGAAATAAACTGTCGTTCGCGGCGAGATCTCTTGGCGAGCGCGTTAATGTGCAGCGAACGTTCCCACTCCGGCCGGACCCAAATAGAAACAGACGCTTCAGAAAGTGACAAATCTGCAAATGCTGTTATGTAAAACGTCTGCTACGGGTGGACTCGGATGCGGCTCGAAAACCTGATAGCATACAAATCTTCAACCGATTAATAGCTTTTTAAAAAACCGCACATTTATAAACTAAAGGTATAGATTTGGCAACGTCTTTGCCTCGTCTCGTACTTGGCGTAGTAATTAAAACAAGGGAACGGGTATAAATTCCGGTGGTTGGATTTGCGTCGAAACATATTTAAAGAGACAGCAGTAAATACATAAAGCGTCGAATAGATAAACGATGATAATACAAAAAAGGTGATCATATGCAGTGACAGCGTCGCGTCCGAAAGACTCCAGCGATACGTGCATAATAGAATAATATTATAATAACGTACATTCTAGATCAGATTAACCGCATCCGAAGTTTAGCGGTGCTGGTGTAGCGCGCGATGAAAACCACACCGAAGCGAGGACAACCGAGAGAGAGAGAGTTCTCAAAGGGCAAAACTAAATTAGATTTAAATTGAATAATGTGCAAAGAAAATTTGTTGTGCACGCCGAACGACCAGAATACCGGAGGCCAAACAAAATATTAGAAAAAATACAGACACCGATTAGTGAGACGTTTTATTAATGCGCTGCAGTCTTTTGGCAGCGGCTCGTCTCTGCCGCGCCGCGCCACCGCGCCGTTCAACTCTCACGCTTTGTATTCAGTAAAGTTGTATTTGTGTCGTTCGGGTTAATTGTTCTGTTTGTTTTCTTATTCCCAACTGCCGAACTTCAAAACCCACCTCCGGGCACTGGCAGTAAGTCACGCACACGCGGCCAGAGAGAGAATTGTGAGAATTCGCAGTGCATTACTCTCTGACCGTGTCTGACTGAAGTCTCAGACTCTGACTGAAGCAAAGGTAGGTTGGACTCTATAACTACACATATGTCTCTTTTCTCTTCTGGAGCCATTGCATCCTCTTTCACTGCTAGGCACAGGCCTCTCTCAGTAATATGAGAGGATTTAGTCACATGCTTCCACAGTGATCCTGACTGGCTTGAAGGTGGGATGCTCGCGGTATTTCCCTTCACCGGAGTGTTAGCAGCCATGTAGCACATATGTAGTGTTCTCAGTGGGGATCGCACCCGGCCCTCCCGCTTGAGGCGAGATCTATGACATCATGGAGATCTGTGTGATGGAGAATAACGTTCTTGCATGTCATATAGCTCTATAATATATACGACGAAACATCTATCCAAAGTTGTTACCTCTAATTTCTGGAATAAACACATCAATTTAAAATTAACAAAAATTGAGGTCATGCAGCTCAACCAGATCACAGTTGAGTATTAGGTTTGTCAGGAAAGAAGGCTTTTTAGCCTTAAGGCTCGCCATTTTGTAAACATTAACAGATGTGAAAATCACGAATACAAATAAATAAATACTCAATAATAAAAGTGTTCCATTTGTGGCTGAGTTAAATCATATTGACTAATAATGTTCACTTGAAATACATATCCAAAAGGACCAAGAGAAGAAACAGTATAGATAGGTATACATACACCTATCTATACGCACCTATATATCCGTCCGCACTGCATCTGATACGTTTTTATTCTGGTGGTGCGTATGTTCCTCTTACCTACCTGGGCTGAGATTCGTAGGATTCACCTCGCGTGAGAAACCAAAGAGAATCTAATCATTATGTATAGGAGATCTGTCAAAAATGGTGAAAAGTTTTCACTATGTGAGTGGTTTTGTATGGAAACTCACGTGAAATAAACTCGGGTGAATTCTAGGAATAACCCCCCAGGTCCGAGAGGTAGTGATTACCTAGCCTACAGCTTCCATTTACGAATTTCCACAATTTTCAGTTCCAGAACTGTAATTGCTAGTGTCGGAATTCCGATATGAAACAGAAAAATGAATCATACTAAAATTATTGGTAGTGCCCTGCCCACCCCTTGCGAAGGAGGGAATCAGCACTTGATGCTCCTACTGGTACTGGCCTCCTTGCTGAAGTATCTGGTCGCAACCAGCGTCTACATACGGTCTGTGCTCTTCAAATTCCTACGGTGGTAACATTTTTCATGCTCTGTACTCTGTAGGCTAGTCATCGATATGGACCTTGAGACCGATGGTCGGGCCCCTTGTTATGAACAGACAGGAGACATCGTTTGTGTATCGATCTACAGGGCCCATCTCTGTGGCCACCGTGACTTCTAATGTATTAGAAACACTAATACACACAACGACGCCCAGTTTAGTTTTCGTCCAGGCTCGACAGATGAATGAATGAATAAATGAATGAATGAGTTTATTAGTAAACATTCCAACATATAAAACTTTGTGAAAAAATTTAACATACAAATTTAAGATATAGCTATCATGTTGTTAAAGCACACACTAAAGTATTACCTGAAAAGAAAAAAGTCGGCGTAAGGGTGTTTTCTGTTTTCGCGCGAATGATCACCCGACAAAAGTCGGCCCCCTTCGGGCCGACTGCACTTCACTGATCTGTTCAGATACTGGTGCAGAAACCAAGTGAATGTCGTGAGATGACACGAGCTGACGCCCTCGGATCTTTTGAACTTATACCTACGTCAACGGATTCATAGATTGAGGATCTGAGTAGGGCTCGAGTCGGCTGTCACCTCGGCAATACATACAACGTATGACATCACTGGATGGCATGGTACTGTTCAATCCCACAGTTAAAGGTTTGCGCTTGGTAGGTGTCTGTGAGCTCTGTGCCGCAGAACATGACCTATTTTATAAGGTAAAGAAACGGAATTGCTGGTTTTCAGATATGTAACTGGCCAAAGTCATTAAACGCCGATAAATTTGCGCTTTTCTCAGTTGAGAAATGTCACAAAGTTTAAGTGCCTTCGTCGCGCGCTGTTTCTCGCAGTGCTCCGGGCAGGTGAAGCTGACGCTTTTCCGAGCGTACTATCAAACGCTTTATACCGCCTCTTTGTGGTGTCCGCAAACAAAGTGAGAGTTTGAATCGCTGCGTGTGCAGTGCCTTCATGTGGGGAATCAGCTTCGAAGTCTGCTGGTCTTCTTACTGATGTTCGTGGTAGCTGGCGGCCACTTTCTACGGTCTGCGCTCATCCACTTCTTCGATGTTCTGTGCGCTGATGAAATTGACAAGTCAGACATCACGACCATAGATCGCACCAGTAAACCGATTAATGCTTCAAGCGGATACCATTCGAGATCTCTCGCGCTCGTTGCGTTCCCCACGTAACGGGGTGCGGAGAAAAGCGTATTCCTGTCGCTGAAGACGCATCTTCTGCAAGCCGAAGAGCAGGTGGTACGAAGCCGACGTCGCGTATTGCTGATCGTTTTTATTAAAGATACTTTGGCTTGTACATATCTGAAGGTTTCATGAAGTCCAAGCCTTTGCGTAGCTAGAACTTTCATGTGCACGCTGAGTTGACCGCAATCATTGGTAGCACTACCTTTATGATACTTTACCTTAGAACTCGATTAAGAGTTCTAGAAACTGGAGGCTTGGCGGCGGAGGCGGCGATCCCTATCCCAATACGATGGCTTCTGCGAACTGCCACTTCGATAAGACAGTCGGGAACTGCTTTAGCGCCGAGTTGAATGCCGTATACATATGGTTTCGGATCACTGACGTGGACACTATGCACGCCTTCGGCGAAAAGAAACAGCTCGACGTTGTGAGCCTCGGGTTGTCGCTGTTGAAAACCGATTAAAGCCAGGGTGAGAGACTGCTCCCTTATGGAATTCGACAGCAGTCAGGCGTTTTAAAGAAGTCACATTCTCCACTGTGCCACAAATGGAGGAATAATGCGATGGCCATAGTGATCTGCTTCGGAATGTAGAGTCGGCAAGTAAGCCCCTTGTGCTATACTCGGTCGAGTCTCTTCCAATTTAGGGAATGTTTCGACGACGTGTAGCCGCCGATTGGCAATGTCAGTAATCCTTTTTTTTTATTTTACCCTTAATTCCGTAATTCCGGAACTGAGTGGCGAAATATCGAAAGCAGTTCCAGAATTTAAAACCTTCCGATATTGGATGCCTTATTATATTGAAGACGAGAGATCTCTGTTCGCTCGGTAAGTGACCGGCGCTGATCACGGCTTGAATAATTAGGAGAGCGGCCAAATAGTCGGCATCGCTCGACAGACTCGCTGTCACCCGTCGGCACATGCCACTACATACTCGTCACTCACACATCTCTCACCCTGCCCCGCTCCCGCCCCTTCAGACCAGTCAGCCACCAATCCGAATGTCAGTACAGTACACACAGCAACAACACAGTTTTAAATTGAAGTTCTATCATAGATTACTATGGTTCTATCTTTCATTCGTGAAATAGGATTGATTGTGCTTATGTATATACAAGCATGCAGTCGTTATAATATACGGGCTTGAAGAATTTACTTCCAAACATTGCCAGGTCCTTTATAGAATTACTACAGTTTCCCATAATCTCGATAAGTAACATAAGATATTGTATTGATAAGCACGAACGTACATGAAGAAGCCCGAACGACAATACACAAATTACAATTGTTCGACTGTCCGGTCCAATTCAGGCTGTACCAGCTACTTTCAGATCGATTTAGACGCAAACATCAAAGACACAAACAAACAGGACAGATGACTGGTGAAATGGAAACCGAGAAGAAAGACAATATAGCTGTGCAGCCAACTGATAAAGAAAACGACTACGTTCACGAAGACGTTGAAGGTTAAATCTAACAAAATTATAATATTCATAAGAACCGCTAGAAACCGATGTTGTTGTCGCTATTATTAAATGGGATGTGGTATTCACAATAATCCTAGCAAATTATAACACAATCAGGCCTAAAGCAAACATCGCAGCCGCAGCAGAGTCGGTCACATCGGATGGAAGTGCACAACCGATGCATTTATCCGCAATCAAATGAAGCAAGAATTCCGTAATCACATCGCAAAATGTCATCGGTGCTATGAAAATTTGCATCAATTAAAGAATGCATAAGTGGTGTGTTTAGGAATCGTTTACTTTATTGTGAATGCAAAGGTAGGCCTGCGGGTAGCCGCCGTAAACTACAGGCTTTAGAACTCTGTTGCGGTCGTATAAATGACAGACGTAGATGGGCATAATGACTATAGTTGCGAAGAGTCGGCGGTAACGCGTCGGTACGTTTTATCGGGTTAGCCGAGTGCAATAATGTGGAATCAAACATGGTATTTTGTTGGTTAATAGATTCAGACTTCGTTGTTAGTGTCCTATTTATTGATTCTATAGGCATATTGTTTTAAATAGGTGTGCGGTATTTTATTCAGTAGAGAAAACAAGCGTGTGTCCATTAACGGCAACAAACTTGTTTTATATACGCGTTATAACATTTTTAGATGAGGAAGCGTCACGGTAAATCAGAGTGAGCTTTAGAACATCATAATGTAAAATGTTGAAAGGCGAGTTATCAAAGGCAATAGCGTGAATAGGGCTTTTAATAATATTCTGAAAAGAAAGGTGATTAGTTCCACTGCACCAATGGCTATTCTTTTAGCGTTATGGTGCCTACACTTATGTATAGCAGTGAATCTTGGGTAAGACGGAAGGGACATAAAACTATAATAAATGCAGATGAAATGCGGTCATTGAGGAAAATATTAGGTATATATTTCAAAGAATTGAAAGATAAGGATAGAGAAAGGTATGGTTTGGACACATGATAACAGATGGTGAGAAAACGACCAAACAAATATATGAAGCGAATGTGGAAGGAAGGGTCGAACGGGGTCGCCCTACACGAACATACGATGTTGGGGCAAGTTCGCAGCACACGTAACCGAGGTGCCTGTATAAAGCGATTTATGGCTATGGACGAAGCAAAGGATGTATCAGGACTCGGGAACGTGTCAAATGGTGTTCAAATGTTTCCGCCTACCCCTCCAGGGAAGAGGCGTGATGTATGTATGTAATATTAAACTAACCAAACTCAATGCAAAGACGAGTACAATACTTTTTTAGAGGATTTGACTCAAAGCTGAGTTTCCAAAGCTGATATCGATGACACCACCGCACCTGTACTCAAGGCTATTTGAAAATCCACAGAAGCAGAGGTGTGACTTGGCAGATCATCGACACTATGTGTTGACATACAAGTAGCTATGTAGTTTTGACGAAATGTTTATCGATATCCTTAACTACTGTAGTAGCTGTTCCTTATCGTTTTATAATGTGTAACTAATCAGCGTCGTTGGCTTAGTGGTTGCGGTATTCGGTATTCGATTACCGAAGCTAGCACTGCCGAGCCCGGTCAGGTCTTGGATGGGTGACCGCTTGACCGTTGACGCTGGTCGTGGTTCGAATTCCACGTTAAACTGTAGGTCCCTTCCCTCTCCTTACAAGTTGGTAGGGTTAAACCCGCCCAGGTTGGTACCATCGCACTAAATGAACGTCGGTCGAAGCGGCTATGAAACTAGTCCGTGTTTTCCGTCCAGTTCAGTGTAGCCGGCTGGATTGAGGGAAGTGCTGACATGGCACCTACCATAACTCACCAAGGTGTTCAGGCTGACATCACTGGTACCAGAAAACTGTTGCATTAGGTGATGTAGCCTTCCGTGTCAAAAGACTTATTTTAAAATCAAAAGCTCCCGTAGCTTTATGTATTCTCACTGACAAGGAGCAACAATGAAATATTTTCCATATCTACCTAAGAAGTGGACGGTTCACACAATTAGTATCGAATTGTATGGATTGTGATGTGATTCGACACAAATTAACCTACCAATGCGGCGACCACCCGCGGCTGATCTTCCGACTCTAATTGTGCACACCGATGCCGTTGTACGGGTTATTCTGTACATTGTGTAGTGTAGTGTGGTGTGGTAGGTAGTGAACTCGTATCATACCATCTCGCTTGCGGTCAGAGGTTCTATAGACGGTGTCAATCAACAAATTCGTACCCGTCGGTTAATTTTATATCTATTGGTTTTGATAGAAGGCAGGCTTTATGACATGGCAGATGTACGCCAGTCTTGTCGTAACAGGCTTCGCGATACTAGTGATGGACGTTGCAGCGAAGTTTATTGCCAGT
Organism: Adela reaumurella; assembly: GCA_009867175.2. Classification (NCBI taxonomy): domain Eukaryota; kingdom Metazoa; phylum Arthropoda; class Insecta; order Lepidoptera; family Adelidae; genus Adela; species Adela reaumurella. The sequence goes on along the minus strand of WYDE02189227.1, from coordinate 2,000 downwards.
TCTTCTAGGCAATTTAAAATTGATATGTGGCGAGCTATTGACACATAGAATGATCCTACAACATTTCAGCCCGATCGGAAAACCTTTTAGGAGAAGTTGACGTTGAAATTTTCCACCGAAGTTTCTTGCCAGTTCTCCAAGGAAATTTAAAATTGTTGTGTGGCGAGCTATTGGCATAAAAAAATTAACTAAAAAATTTCAGCCCATTCGGCCGAATCGTTTAGAAAAAATTTTCAGGGAAGTTCCTTTCCAGTTGTAGGAAGTTTAAAAATTGGTGTGTGGCGAGCTATTGATATATAGAATGAACCTTAACAACTTTTCTGGCTGGTTTTTCTTACGATCACTTGCCCAGCGACGAGTTGAATAACGACAAAATGGCTTCTGCAGTTAGTGGTGGTGGTGAATTGTCCTAGACCGATTAAATATTACTTGCTGATTTTTTAATCAACTGTTGCAACATACTTTGAGGTAATGTGTGTAAATAGTTCATCAAAACCTTTGATTTACTCAACGGCATCTGCAGTTTTCTCATTTTAAAACGACTTTAAAAAAATTATGTATGTATGTTTATTTGTCCGCGATTTTCTCCGCAAACTAAACAAAAACTTTCTAAATCGAATTGGATGATAACTTTCACAAAAATATTTATTACGCTCTAGTATGGGTTTACAATCTAAATACAACAGGGGCTGTTGGAATTTTATGGATTCCGTTAGACCAAACTTATAATTTTCTCACCATCCCCATGGATAAGCAATACATCCCATCCATGGGTTACGGAACTTGCGGAGTAGCGTGGTTAGTGGGTTCGATACCTAGCTGGTATGCGCAGTTTTTTCGGATTTTAAAATCGCAAGTTTTTGTGCAAACAAGGGATGCAGTATACACTAACAATACGAATGTGTCGTAGTGTATATATAGGTTGACTGGAAGAGACTTCTTTCGGCAATAAGACCACCTTCTGCTAAGCAGAAAATCTATATTTATTTATTTATGGATGAATAAATGGGCCGATTTCGATGCAATTTTCACTAAAATATACTTTTAGTGGAAATTTTTTTACGTATAAATACTATAGGGACTGCTAAAATTTTACGGGTTTTGCAGATATGTATTTTTTTTGGGGATGCGGTGTCGTTAGAACGTCGGCCTAAAGTCATTATTCATGATACTAGAAAGCCGTAAATAAAAATATACTTAAAAAAATACTATAAAAAGTGTGAAGTAATTTTACCCTGCCGCCAAAACAATTATCTCCGAAGGTTATGTTCAAGTAATCAACTTCTTTTGAAGCCCTGCCTTTTGCCACTCGTGCTTCTCAGTCTTTGCTTGCCTAATTTTCTTAAAAGTTCGTGAAAAAGTTCATCACATTCAATTAGTTCTTTTAGTTCTTTAGTTCTTTATTCAGCATTCTTATGGTAGTACACTACACTTGAATTTGTCAAAATGAATGCAATGAAAGCAGATGGCAGCAAATTCAAAAGAAGGGAGGTCACATTCACATAAACTAAGTATAACTGTAGGTAAAACTTTTAGCATACTTTTGCAACTTCAGTAGCATATGTATTTGCCAAATCAATAGCAGTGGTTTCATTCGCCTGACAAAGAAATCGATTACTATTAGAGGAACCTATCAGAGAATACTCCTAACATTCAGCGAGTTTTAAGTTACCATCTTGAGCAACTCTCGCATGGGTATCGATTTCTCATACACTTCACGGTATTAATTTGATTCCTGTTTGGTATTATTGAAGGTCATATGAGTTACTGCATATTAGTACGTAGTATGAAGTGTCTCACTGCAAATAATTTTTAACCTTTAAAGAGCACAAGACCACCACACACAAACGCTTCATAACCAACAGAGTTGTTGAAGATCCGGAGGACATTATCAGTGCAAACAACGTAAACCAATTTAAAAACAATTAAAATTATTTAGCGGCTTACCGGTGCGAAAGGTGACGAGCCACATCGCGTGCAGCTCGACGTTTCGAGTTCTT
>WYDE02189117.1:0-10778 GCA_009867175.2 Adela reaumurella | reverse complement strand
GTTGTGCTCCCAGTGGGGTTCGAACCAGCACCTCCCGCTTGAGAGGCGTGCTCTTGCCCGCTCGGCTAATCTGACACACAATATTAATAAATTACAAAAGGAAAACACATAAAAATAATAGAAATAGAACAGAAAAAAGGGCAGGACGCAGCCTATGCTGAATCTAGTGAAAATTAAACTAGATTCAGCGCTGTATTTAAGTCCAGCCCTACGTGCAGTACGTGCTTAGCAGTGGTGACTAACAACTATCAGCGCCAGCTAGTGTGATAATATTATGATAAATAATATATAATAAATAAATAAACCCACATTTGAAAAAAATGATTTGTACAAGAAGATTTAAAAAAAACCCCACATACAATGCTAATAGTAGATAGGTGTAGGCGTGGTAAGAAGATATATCTTGAGTTTTGTTTTAAATGATTTATTGCTAGTGATCTCTCTTTATTGCAAATTGGCAAATTGTTCCAGCATCGAGATGCGACGTATTTAAAAGAGCCTTCAAATGCCGCACCATTATGCCGTGAAACCACAAGTATACCTACCGATCTGTGCGTCTACCGTACTATTATTGTCCTATCTCGATGACTATTGTCACATGAGCGAGTGAAGAGACAACGCCACAATTTCAACCAATCAGACTGGCAGTGTCGAATGCATTAATACCGACGATTAGTTGAAACCTCTTCACTCGCTCATGTGATGTTAGACCGGTAGACGCACTGGTCCCATACTTATGTTTATCACCTAGCCACGATAACTTGTGATGCAAGGTTCCTGGCTCCTCCCGAGTAATCAAATTATGTACCAAGCAGCAAAGAGTAAGTGTCGTAGACACTTACTCTTTGCTTTATTAACTTTTCAGTATAATATATTCAGTTCATTAAGAATAGGTTATAATGTGCTCTTCTCTTAGGTCTTTCGCTAAATCTCACGCAAGCGTTCTGAGTGCGCTGAGTACATTTTGCAGTTTTTTTAAACAGATTAGGACTATACACCACATCGCCGTAGGTGAAATTGGATAAGACAAGCGATTCTGCCAGCTGTCGTCTGACGTTTATATTCAGACATACCCGCAATTTATAAAGACTTTTGAGCTTAATGAAAAATTTCTGGATTTTAGATCAATATCACATTCGAACCGTAAGTTGCTGTCCACAACAAGCCCAGGTTCTGGGGGGAGTCCGTTATGGAAAGTGACATATTATCTAGCAGTATTACTGCATTATAGGCCAGGGTCCATTGTACAGCTTGTTTATTGCCAAGAACTAAAACCAGATATTTACTAGGATTGAGAGCAAGACCATTATCCTAGGACCACTTCCATACCGAAGCTAGAACAAGGTTAATTTTTTTTCCAGCGTGTCGCCGGGATAGCAGGACAAGGCAAGCTATGAATCATCTGCGAACAGTTCTGGCTTCATGTGTAATAAGCGGGAAGTCTGTAGTGTAAAGCGTGTATAATATTGGTGATAAGGACGAACCCTGTGGACATCCTCGACTAACTTCCGACGCAATCGATATAATAGTGGCACCCTGTGGTCTAGGCAGTCGAAGGTGCGCGAGTAATCAAGCAATACGAGGAAGGTGGCCTGACCGACGTCGGCTGCCGAGAGCACATTAGTTTGTGATGGCGAGGAGAGAGGTACTGGTACTACTGGTGCACCAACCCCGGCGGAACCCTGACTGGCATTCGGGTATTATTTTGTTATTATGTAAGTATTCTGTAATTGACTCATCATTATACGTTCTAATACCTTTAACAGTGCTGGTAGAATACTTGTGGATCTCAATCTTTGTATTCCTTCACTATACAGGCTTCTTAGGCAAGGGGTGTGACGAGTGAAGTCTTCCACGAATTATAGAAGTAGGAATTATGTATGCAGTTATTGAATAAGAATTGGTCCAGGGGGAATAGGGTCCAGTGAGTAAGGTATGCCATTTTAAATATTTAAATATTGATTTTATCGAATCCTTCAGCGTTCGATTTAATAGGCATAACTTGTTTGTAGACATCAGTCTGCAACACGTACCTAAAATTGAATGATGATTGTGACGCACCCCTGTCATACAAGTACGAGTGTATCAAACGGGGACGCCGAATGAGAAACTGGTAGTGTTATAAAATGTCTATTTATTATTTCCGCATTTTAAAGGTGTACTGGAATAGTATTTGCCCTGTTGCCTAGGACTGAACATTTTTTAAGGCCTTGCCATAGACTGTTCCGGTCATATTTGTTGCTGTTAACGTGAATTTTGAAATAGGTAGCTAATAAAATTTAATTATTTATAGTTTATTTATTATTACATACATACATATCACTCCCGCTGAATACCGACAATCGGGGTAAGCAGAGCTATCGGTGTTGTGCTACAAGAACTCGGGTAAATTACAGCACAACACTGATGACGACCACGTTTCCCAAGGTATTCGGACAACATATCAAGCAGCATGGCAGGCACGAAGTCCCACCTGCTGAATGACTCGGTGGAAGTACCGTACTAAGGTGAGAGGTTACAAGCCTGTCGCCCTTTAGCACGGCATCTTGTCTTATACCTTAGTCGCCTTTTACGACATGCATGGGAAGAGATGCAGTGGAGCTATTATTTTAAGTACCTACCGACTCCACACAATATTATTATTTATTGGCAAACCTCTGGAGACACTGGAGCAGTGGCCCGATTCGGTCTCGGTGTACGGAACCCACGTGGATTGGACAGATGCTAGTGAACTATCTTGATGCCACCGGCTTCACGCCATGAACACCTTCTTCTGTAAGAATGAGAAGCGTAAATTGACGCGGATAAGCCCGAATTAAAAGGCTAAGTTCACATACCGGGCGAGGTGGTTGAAGAGTTGAAGCCAAACTCACTGATGCCTTAAGCTGTACGCCGCACGATGAGGATGTCGATATCGAAAGGCTCTACACCACCTTGTGTGTCAACAATCAGGAACACTGCATAGAAGCAGTTCAGTAAAAGTTGACAGGCCCACCGGAACAAAAGTTATCCGAAGATACGTTGAGGATCCTTGAAAAGCGACGAAGCATGGAACCGGATCACCGAAACACCGTCGAACATAGAAGTCTCAACAAGTACATCAGCAAATCCGTCCGTCGCGACATACGTCGAGAAAACATGGAAGTTGAGAGCGTTATAGGGGAAAACCGAGGCACAAAAGTGTTTGCCCGTTTCGTCTCTACTGTCACTAACCAAATATTGAAACTCGAACGATCGGATGGGCAAATAAATGCAAGGAGACCAGGGATACTTAGGAGGAGGACTTATGCCGGAGGCAATCTCTTCCAGTCAACCTTTATACACTACAACACTTTCGTATTGTTAATCTATCTATAGGTTTCCTCACGGTGCTGTTTTCCTTCACCGGGGTGCATCGTAATTTTGCACACAACTTGCGCCGGTACTTGAGCCGGTTGAGGATTTCTATGGCGAACTGAACACATTCTCGATACCCACCCCGACCCCCAAGCCGATACCAAACTAGCCGATACCAAACTAGCCGACTTGGCTATACGTGCGCCGCTCACCAGACATTACACAGAGGATCTCCTGGACAGATTATATGAGATAAAAGCTGCCTTTAAAGGACCTAATAGGCACAAAGCTCCAAGTGAGGATGGGGGATCTTCGGATACACTCCTCGGGAGATACAACTACACCGCTATAACAGTTCGCTGTGTTCCGGATGACCCAGGACCCAGTAACAGCAGGTGGCTGCGGTGAGAAGTAGGCCGGTGGTCCCGACGCGGATTCGCTGTTCAGAGGTGTTGCATCGACACGGTTGAGAGGGGGAGACTTGGTGAAGCGAAGCAAGGATCGCTTGATCGTCGGCGTACAAGAGGCATTTCACAATTAACTCACTCATTCTTTGTCCACAGTCATATTATTTTAATTCAACCAAGCAGCTGTCCATGAACAAATTGAACAGCCAAGGTGACGCAACACTCTCCTGTCTGACGCCTCTTGAGATGTCAAACCAATCGGTGCATACCCCGTTTATCCTGACGCAAGCCCTGGAACCCTCATAGCGAGGACTTGTGTCCGTAAAACAAATCAAACATCATAAAAATCCGTCCAGTCGTTCTTGAATCATACATGGTGTAACTAACCCTAATTTGATTATATATAGATATATGTAAGTTAGCAAAGATAACGACAGACAGGCAAACATTTCTCAAACATAATTTTTTCTAGGTATGTAAGCTATGTAGGTACTTAGTTTTAGTTTAACGAAAATCACCAATAACAGAAAAAATCCCTATGTAGCTACGTACACAACATCATGTATCTTCCCCGGAGGGGTAGGCAGAGCCAATTGAGTGTAATTTGATACGTTCCTGACCTACATCGTTTGCCTATGTTAGCCTAGGACGGCCCCGTTCGACTCTTCCTTCCACGTTCGCTTCATATATTTGTTTGGTCGTTCTCTCATCATCAATTCTCTCCTACTAATGTGTCCAAATCCTCTAAGCATACCTTTCTCTATCCTTGTCGCTTTGTCTTCTTTCATTCCACATGTTTTTCTTACACATTCATTATTCACTATAACTTTCAAAGACACACCACATACTTTTCTCAATGGCCCCATTTCAACTGCATTGATTCTACTTTCATGTCGTTTCTGCCATACGCATGATTCACTGCCATACATAAATGTAGGGACCAGGGAGTTATTATGAATAGCCATTCGTGCAATGGAACTAATAACCTTACTTTTAAGCATATTATTAAAAACGCCATTCACATTATTGTATTTGATCACTCGCCTTTCTACAATTAAATAGAAGAGTACATGTATAAGTCTACATAGATAAGAGAGTGAAGAGTTCTTCGCTTTTACGGTTATTACTTCTCAACAACCTTAAATCGCGATTAAGTATTTTCTTAAACACTCTCCATAAAGTTATCTTCTCCTTGTGTACTAAAACGCATTTATTTCTGACGAGCCCTTCCAGAGAAAAATTATAACAGAAATATGTCCGTATAGGGATGTGTATATACACTTCTCCACACACACACACACACACACATATACATCTGTCACCCAAAACGCATATATCCGCTCCGTTCAGTGTTGGAGTTAAAAGTGTTCCATATTATAATACATCCTATACATAGCGTCCCTTTTTCCCAGTGCAGTGGGGTGGACAGAGACAACGGGTCTTCACGTGCCACGATCCTGACATACCTCTGCCGCTTCTTCTCATAATATTCTTCATACATGCTCGTCGGTTACTGGTACTGCGCACTTGCCCTTTTTGGAGCACATGCAACGAGCATTATTGATCGTTGGCACATGCTCGATCTGTTCTAGCTACGTACGTCCTATACTGTGAGAAAATAAGCGATTCTTTATATCTGTGTGTTCTACAAATAAACATTGAACGCTTTGCGGAAGATGTCACCGGTTTATCAGGAAAAAGATAACTTCACCGCTCCGCGCCGCCACCACCGCCACTACAATACAAATACTCAGACCTAGATTCATACTTCGCAGTTCGCACTGCGGATAATTAGTGTGCACACGTGCACATACTTTCAAAACGTTACAGTGGAAAGAGACAAAATTCCGAAGTCCCTTGTACTCTATGGTCTTGGAAGCGTTGAACTCGACCAAATTACTACGGCCCCACTCAGAAATGGACGATGGTCAGGTCGTCGCACCTGGGTTCTCCAATCATGACTTAATTAACGTCTCGTATAAAATTAAACCTCCAAAGCAAAAACCTAAGTTTCTCCTATTGCTTAGTTTTGCTCGGTGAACGTCGACGCTCTAAGAAATTATGCATCTAACATTGACTGAGCTGACCTTCTCTGCTCGGACTGTGTTGACAGTAAAGTCGACTATCTGAATTGGAAATTAGCCGAGCTTCAACAAGCCTGCACCCACAGACGTATCAGCCATAATTATGGCTGGTACGTCTGTGCCTGCACCAGTAAGCTTAGTGAAAATCAAACACCCCCCTGCACCCTGGTTAACTACTGAAATTCGCCAGCTGATGTGTCATACACAGGCGACGACTTCCAACTGAGCAAATTGGTATGCTTTTAAAGTTGAAAGAAATCGGTGCAACCAGATGTGTAAGAATGCAAAACGCCGTCATATATTGAATCAATTTAAGACTAGCCCGCTCAAAATCTATGGAATATTTTACGTACTCTAGGTATTGGGAAGAATACTTCAGAGGTCAATCCCTCTCTTTATCTCTCGGGATTAAACCGACATTCTCCTCTTCCCCAATAACTATGGACCCAGCCGTTAAGACTGCCACTCTCCGTGAATCTGAGCTCTAAAACATTCTGATTCTGAAAATTTTTCTTTCACCCGAGTTTCTGACTGTGAGATAAAAAAGATCATCCAATCCTTAAAAAGCAAGGCCATAGGCCCGGACGAAATGAGTCGTGAAATGTTAAATCCGATAATTGATAATATTGTCCACATCATATCCCACATCATTAATTATTCTCTGTTATCGGGCTCATTTCCCGACACATGGAAGAGAGACTATATGATTCCGCTTCCTAAAGTAACTTCACCCTCGCAACTCAAGACTATCGCCCCATATCCATTCTCCCGTTCTTGTCTAAGGTTCTCGAGCTGGTTGTGCACTAACAACTTTCCAAGTTCGTAGTAAATTGTATCTCCTTAATCGGCGGAGACGTCGCCCTAGTAGTTAAACCCAACGTGCCGAGGAACACCTGGCCGCGAGGCAGGGTGGAGGCCACACACCCGGGCAAGTGCGGCGTGTTGCAAGGGTTGGACTTGTTGACCGGACCGGAGGCAAGCTGTTTCGTCGGCCGGTCAATCGTCCTGCCGACCTCTGGGATCGCCTAAAGAGCGATGGCGGCAGGATGTTCCGGACGACGAGAAGCCGTCTCCGAAAACTAGAGTAGGGCTAATGCAAGCCGCCATGATAGGTTTAGTATGGGATTTGTAAGGCTAATTATGGTATCAATAGTGTGTAAATAAAGTACATTAGAAATACGGTAGATTAAGCTAGTTAAGATATATAAGTGCATAGGCTAAATTGGTTAGGATTAGGATAGGTAGTCTAGAATAAGATAGGTAATTTAGGATAAGTTAGTTAAAATTTATATAAATAAAGATGTCGTTGTTCAGTGATTTCCATTTGGGACGTATTGGATTGTGCACTCGCCGAGCAGCTCCGTCCGACAATGATCAAGCCGAGCGAGACCCAAGAGCACGGCGCGCTGTGATTGGCCGGCGCCGTCAGCGTACCACTCGCACCGTGCTCAGTGACAGTGTTCGCTCGTGCTTCGGGTTCGGTCAAACTCGGAGCAACTAGTATTCATTCGTCCAGCCAGTAAGAAGAACAGACGTCTTGAGCAGAGCTCGACGCACCGGTCGACCAGTCGCAAGAACTCACTTCAGAATCACTAAGAACGACTTGCCGGCCGACTGGTTGCCTTCTTCGGCGAGTGCTGCACTCTTGCGATCCTGAGTGGAAGTCAGTGCGTGGCTACATACGAAGCCACGTACGAGCCTTTCATTAAGAAACCCTCCCACCCGCGCCCCCCCGGCGCGTCGGTCGAGGGCCTGGGCCCAAGGAACAAGCGATCGCCGTGTCCGAGCCAGCATATGCGTGACAGGTGTCACACACACCAATACAGTACACACCTGAGCGCCAGCCGTCACACTGATCACTTAAAAAAATATTATTAAAATTTTTTGGTACATTTTTTATAATTTTACATTGCTTATAGATTACATTATCTATCGAAAAAAAATGCTGTTGTGATTTTTAAAGGTTAACCATATTTTACACCGTAATTTTACTGGGGTAAATGTGCACTAGTCACATTTCATCACGATAGTACAACAAAAATTGGCCAAGTGTCACCTTAACGCACCGTGGCTCGCGTTCACCTCTGAATATGCGGGCTGGGCCGCGAGCACGTGTAGTTTAAATATTAGACAACAACTAAAGCGATATACAATGATGATCCCTATAGATATAGACTCGCCATTTGTGTAAATACTGTACCTTATCTTCCTCTTTCAGTACAATCATAATCGATCTTTGAATGAGCATTCAGTGAAATGCTTTATTCATTTCATTATTATTCACTCTTCCTTTATGCGCATAACGAAAGTTAAACAAAGACTATTCCGTCTGAGAGGTATGCATGCACTATATAGCAAGTGGGAACGTTACGATCGTACGAACTTACGTCGTCGGTGTGTTACAAAAAAAAGGTCAAGTTTTAATATGTTCACGTGACGAGGGTCCCGTCGTCGATGTTTTAGCATTTTCAGCTATTTTGAAATCAGTACGTTGCCAGCTTTCATCCGATGTACACAATGCTTACTTCATCCTAATTATTATTTTGGCATTTCATATGAAATTTAATTTGGACCCTTCGCCGTGCCCTTCACAAATCTAGGTTTGTCTGAAAATGTAAATTATTCTTGACTTGAACAAAATGAAAAATTTTCTGCACACTACATAAGTTTGAGCCAATTATATATGTTACATATTTTTTTAAATTGTCCCAACAATGCCTATTGATAGAATGACACAATACCAAATGTATTAAGCAATTTTTTTTTTGGTTCACTTATTTTAAATTTATTATTGTTCTGTGAGCAATAATTCTGCGTATTTTAGCGTCAGTTTATCAAAATCGGCTGCCCGGAGATATCTTCGTGTCCGCGTGTCTGCGACCGACGGATAGACACTAGAGCGATCCCATAACCCTTTTTCCGCTTTGTGCGACCGAACCCTACAAATGTACAACAAATTACGCGAAAGGCGGTCCCTGATTAGTTCTTATTATCACTTGGAGAAGCTTTGTGCAATTTCGTTGACATCGTAGCACCGGGTCCCACTGCACAGACTACTAAACGGACAACAAGGGACAACTACGCACATCCAGGGTGAGGCTGTAAGATTTGACAACATTATTATTATGTAATATATACATTATTACATTCAGTCAAAAAAATATCGGAGATTTATTATTTAATTGAAATTCCAAATTCAAATAAAATTATTCTTTTTTTTTTGCTAAGTATGCACACCTGTTTTCTATTCTGGCGCGGAGTTTGAACAGCAACTGCCATTTAGTTTGTTTACAGTGCTCGATTTTGTTAGTTCATGTTAGGTGTGTTTTGCTATTTTTATAATGGATAAAAACATCTAGCTAAGAGTTTGTCTCAAATTTTTCATTGCAAATGAATTTTCGTGTTCCAAGTCGCTGAAAATGTTACAGAAAGCTTACGGTGAATTACGTGCATATGAGTGGTACAGTGCATTCAAAAGCGGTCGAGATGTGGTGGAAGATTTGGCTCTATCCGGTCGGCCATCAACGTCTTCAACTGAAATAAACATCACTAAAGTGAAGGAAATGGTTACTGGAAATCCTCGTTCAAGTTTGAGTGAGATAGCCGCTGAACTTTCTGTGTCTCACGAATCGATACATGAAACACGTCGCCGCTCGACTAGTCACGAAAGATCTGAATTTTCTTCAAAAACTCAATCGTGTCAAAGTCGCTAAAGACATGCTAGAACGAGTTAATCCCGACTCTACATTCGTAAAACGCATCGTTACTGGTGATGGATGAGACATGGGTTTGACTGCAAACCAGTGGACGAGTTTGGGAATGGCGCCTTCCAACTGAACCGAGACCGAAAAAAAAACACGCCAAACTCGATCAAAGTCAAAGTGATCTTGACAGTTTTCTTTGAATATGACGGTTTTGTGCACTCGAAATTCTTGCCAGAAGGTCATATGGTACATAAAGAATATTATATGAGCGTTATACGTCGTTTGAGACAGCAAATTCGTCGGAAAAAAACTGATTTGTGGAAAGAAAATTCTTGGATTTTGCACCACGACAACGCGCCATCGCATAAGGCCATCATTATAACGAATTTTTGGCCAAAACTCAACAAATACCATCAAACAACCACCGTATTCACCGAATATGTTTCCTCCCAACTGTTTTCTCTTTCTTAAACTCAAATTAGCACTTCACAAAAGTGTGTCAGTCACAAAAGGAACCAACTATCGATCCGTGTTGCCGAGTGCGGAGATAATTGAAAAATGGAAAGGTATTGGAGATGAGTATATCCAGCAATGAACCGCTACAGGCTGATTCCAGTGAACCTTTACATACACTTTTCTCCTTAGCAGAAGGCGGACTTATTGCCGACTTGTAGTAAACCATTATGTATCTGCATGCATTATCTGGGGGCACAGTAGTGCCCCAGCCAAGTCGCAGTCTGGTACTTCTTAGTGCCACCTTTACTCGAACCATTTCGGCGTACCTTTGACCCCCTCGTAACTCAGCATCAAAGAAGCATACACGACTATGGATTTTTTATCCGAGATATATTTGAGATAACAGTAGAACTGCCGAGTTAAAATTGTCTAGCGTTCTCAGTTTTCGAGGTATAAAAATTGGAAAATGGCTCTTTTTACAGAGATGTGTTTTGTTAGATTATTACTTACTCGACTAGCGTAAAAATATTTTTGGTGTCTGCCTGTGTGTCCGCACAACTCCTCCTAAAAGGCTCGGCAGATCGGGCTGAAAATTTGTAGGTTCATTCTATGTGTCAATAGCTCACCAAACATACATTTTTTACTTTCTAGAAGAACTGGCTAGAAATTTCGTTGGAAAAAGTTCAACGTCCATTCCGAGTATCTCGAAGGCTTTTACGACAAGACTGGCGTACATCGACCTTGTACAATCGCTTCCATTCATATCCGCCCCCCCCGAGTAGGGCGCCGGG
>WYDE02189007.1:0-10779 GCA_009867175.2 Adela reaumurella | reverse complement strand
GGTATGTACGAACATCTATTTACAATGTGCCAGATATGTTCGGTAAAGCCATCTAATGCTCAAATGCTCAGTTCTTCTCCTTTGATTCTCAGGTCGCGAATAGCGCGGTGGCGTACCTACAGAGAGCGCTCCTAGCTCCCGGACTGCAGGCGCTGGGTGGAGCAGGGTGGGAATGTTGCTTCCAGCGTGTGCTGTTTCCTCTCGTGGAGCAGCTCACGCGAGTCACTAGCCGCGTCGAACTGACCGCTAGAGCGGACACTATCGTGTGCAAGGTATCTATACTTAGTGATGTACCTACAGAGAGCGCTCCTAGCTCCTGGACAGCAAGCGCTGGGCGGAGCAGGGTGGAATGTTGCTTCCAGTGTGTGCAGTTTGCTCTCGTGGAGCAGCTCACAACAGAATCTCAAATTTGCAGTTTTTTTTAGATACTGCCTGTAGTTGACCACACGGATCCTCAGATTTTTATTTTGAAAGCAATCGGTCTAGTAACTATGTAAGAAGATGGATAGTTACGATCGTATTCCGCTAGACCCTCTCTCTGCTGGCAATGGGCCCGGATATGTTCGGTAAAGTGCTGTACTGAGTTCAACACCTTTGGTTTTAGTTTTTTTTATGGATACGCAAGAGACTTTCCGTCTTCAGCGTGGATTGTTCTGCCTACGACACCCAAAAGCATTCGGTTTCAAGTGGGGGCTACGAATGCCCAGTCGGCGTGACAGGTGATGTTTTACGTTTCTCTTGAAAGAACCCAAGTCATACACTGCAGGAAACACATTGGGAGAGAGTTAATTCTAGAATTTCGTAGTACTTATTAAGCTGTCTTATTCCGCCATGGATTTATATTCTTTTGCTTTCCGTTTACTTCAGTAATCCAATGGCTGTCAATGAGGAAGTAGCTGGAAAGTTTCTCTCCATATAAAACCCAAAAAAAAAAAAAAAACAAAAAAGGTACGAAATTTGCGGTTCCTGATTCTTTCTTGGTGTCACTAGGAGAAACTGTGTTCAAAATTTCGTTGAGATCGGACAATGGGATCCTACTGCAGAGACAACGAACAACTCCAGTAATAATAATATGTCCAATAATAATAGTCTGGTTTTATATTTGTTTTCCGTATTTTTCTGATTAAGATTCAGTAAGCAACTTGCATGCTTAGCAAGGAAAATAAACCAAAAAAATTTTAAGGGTCAAAAGTATTGTCTAAACTAATTGACAGCTGGAATGATAGCATGTACACAAGAGTGAGGTGTGACGGTGTATGCCAGGTGTTCCTGCACCACCTGTCAGCGCTGTCGACGCGCCCGTCGTTCCCCGCGCTCTGGCTGCGTGTGGTCGCACTGCAGAGGTCGCTTGTGGCGCCTCCTCAGTCGCAGGGCGCTCCCGCCGTCGCAGACGACGCCCTGAGGGAGGCAGCGCTCGAGTCTCTGAAGAACATGATACTGGTCATGGATTCTGTAAAGGTGGGGCAGCTTTCGTTCATTTGTTAATATGGCTATTGAACATTTATTTAAAATTATAGAGGGTCTTCGGCGGATGGTTAGCCAAATTAAAATGGCGTACAGGTATGGATTGGCTACCTATTACGCCCCAAAAATTTTAATTTGCTCCCGTGGTCAAGTAGGTTTTAATTTTTTTGCTATAATCCCAGTGATCAAACCTTTTTTTTTCATTTTTGTTTTGACTGTTCTAAACTTATTTTATTTCCATATCTGATGTTTTGTTCTCGTAGCATTGATATATGATGCAAATAAAAAAAAATTACGAAACGAAGTACTGTGAAGCAACGAAATATTTAAAGAAAATTTTAATTTTTTTTATATTTACACTGTATTAAGGACTAACGCGATCGAGGATTTCTAATCTACATAATAAAACTTTAAAAGACATTCATTCATTCACTGCGCACAGCCTAAACCGCTGGGTCTACATTCATTAAATTTTGCACAGAAGCTCCTTTTGTTACGGAGGTGAGCACTAAGAAAGCATTTTTTAAAATGCATCCCCTAAGGGGGTTAAATAAGGGATGAAAGTTTGTATGCAAGGTCGTATTTGTCGATTGCTTAAGAACTAACTTGAGACGATCTGGACGGCGATGCATGAGCCTCTGTATATCACTGACGTGGCGAGCGGTGGTGTCTCCCGTATAATGAATGGTGCAGTACGGTCCACAGATATTCGCGGATGCGGACGGCTACAACGAGCTGTGGCACGTCACCTGGGACAAGATAGCGCAGTTCCTGCCCCGGCTCAAGGAGGAGCTCTTCCCACATCTCGGTATATATTGCAATATTATATTAAATAACTACACGTACGTGCTGGCGAGTAGCCTACTCGAGCACTCACTTCTTAATGATAGAACGTCCAGCGTCCGCCTAGCAGGACTTTACGTACTGCCAATAGGACGCTCGCTTTTGGTTTATAACAGCATTTCTAGACCTTTTTTTTATTATTGAAACTGACACTCACGGCTAAATCACCTAATGAACCAGTTTTCTGGTACCAGTGATGTAAACCTGCTACCAGGACGCTGTTTTGTTCAGTGGATAGTGCGTCTTTCTCTGTTTTAGCGAGTTTTTAAATGAAATCGTTGCGATCAGTCTGGTCCAAATGGCAGCGAGTATATGTCGTGAGTCACGCTTGCACGTAAAGGCGACGTATTTTGACGATCAAAATGACAAACAGCTGGAGTCTGCAACCTTTCGGAGACGAATCCGGCACTACATATTGTTAGGGACTCAGAAAACTAGAAAACTCATATGTGAGATTTTTGGGACCTAGACCGAAAACTGACAACAGTTCAAATTTCATAATTTTTGGTGGACAGTCCCGACGACCGTGTTAGTGATGATAATACAAGTTGAAAAGAAGTAATAATTTTTTTTCGTTACTCATTTTATTCTACTTTTTAAATTATGAATCCTTCTAAAATACACTCCACAATTAATAAATATATATATGGAAAACGCAGCTAAGGCCAAAGGTCCCGGGTTCAAACCCCGGTTCGGACGTTGTTCCTTTATATTTTCTCCGTATTTTTCTGATTAAGATTCAAATATATATATATCGATTTCCCACTTTACTAACCCTTACATAAGTTGGGAAATTACATGCTCAATCACCATTCATGTTTACATTACATAACATGCCGCTTTTATATTTCCTTAACTATTAATACTACTAATAATTATATTTTAAAAACATTACTTACTCTGCCGGCATTCATTGCGCACAATCAGTGACATACTGCAGGCAGGATATTGAGGCGTTTTCATATAAATTTAACCTCAAAATGCATACTGCTGGAAGGACTATGTCCGTCGGAAGTTCCTTCCGGCAGGACAGAGCTCTGGACGATTATTAAGGAGCGTAGGAAATTGATCTTTATCTATTTGAAAATTTAGTCCAAAATAACTACACTACTGAGGGCTGGCATATACTGCAAAATATAAAAACAATTCCTACCCGTTTTAATGCACAGGTTTATGGATTCAAGTGGATTCACTGGATTCACTGGGTAGTGCAGTCACCTCCTAATCTAATGTCAGTTGGAGTCCATCTTGTGGCATACCAGTATGCCACAAGATTTGACATCCCCAATAACCAGGTGGAGCACTAACGATACCAATGTGTTGTAGCAGAGCCCACTGTCATGGGGAAATATGGGTACCTTAAAATCTTAAGGTACCTTTAGGTTACCTTAAGGTTAAAATCTAACAATCCTTTAATATTATGTAATCTTCATCTGTAGAATTATTTATTAAACAAAATCTTCCAAATTTAAAATAAACTTCCAAATAAACAATGTCTTTCTTGTTCAAACAAAATACCCCAAGTTGTCCACCAGACCAAAGAATATTAGTGATTTACTCTGTGAATGTAGAGTTGACTTTAGCTCCGCTGTAACAATATTTTTGCTGTTTCAATCATCTTTTAAAAATAAAAATAAGTACACATCTCCCTGGAAACAAATCACCTATTTGTAAATGAAGAATAATTTCGGTAAAGCCTGATCAGAAATATAAAAAAAACATGCTTTGAGGGCGCCACATTTAGTTTTCATATGGCAGTAAAAACGTGTAATGCAGACAACATGAATTGGCCTATTGAAATTTTTAATTTATGTCATAATAATACAAAATAGGCATTTGATTTCATGGTAAATATGCGACAAGGACATGTTCGCAGAACGTCTAGAAGCAGAGCAGAGAATACCACATTTAATTTTATTATTTGACCACTTACTACAGCAGTACAGTTTCCATTTACGTATCGTCGTACATTTTAGATATGTAAGCCCAAAGTAATATATTGTCAAGAATATTGTCAGCTGTAGGTATGTATAGCGAAAGTGGTACTCTATGTTCTCATATAGACAGACATCCTATATCTGGCTTCCCGACCCACCAGGCTACGCCGCGCCGCCGTAAGCCTTAACCACTGTCGTCGCAACCCTAGACAGGTCCAGTAATGGGAAGATGATATTGACTTTTAACACTGGTGTTGCGAGTGAAAGAAATTAGTTGGTACGAAGTTTCGCAATAGGTGTTTTTATATTTCTGGTCAGGCTAAAATTGCATTCTCTTGCAGCTGAAGACAAGAGTGTCCCCCCGCCTCACCCCGCTCCACCTGCCGGTCTTCCCACTCTGGTGCCGGTGGGTACAGTAAAGCCGTCGGCTGCGACGGTGCCGTCGGTTGTGCGCAACCCGCTGTACCTGCCACCGGCTCCACACTCATCCGTGCTGCTACAGCCGCTTAGTCAGGTGAACCGACTTTGCCGTTTGTGACCGTAACC
This sequence comes from Adela reaumurella, assembly GCA_009867175.2. Lineage (NCBI taxonomy): Eukaryota > Metazoa > Arthropoda > Insecta > Lepidoptera > Adelidae > Adela > Adela reaumurella. The sequence goes on along the minus strand of WYDE02189007.1, from coordinate 5,989 downwards.
GACGTGCTGCCGTCAACGTAAGCACGTATGCTACAGCTTCTTTGGTAACTGACCCGGGTTGGGGCTTGCGGGCACGTCACCGATCGGGTGACAGTTTTATGGAGAGAAATACCATAAAGTAAAATATCCTCTTGTGTCCTTTATACAATAAGGAGCTATAAGTTCGTATCAACATATATTAACTGATGTAATCACAGAACAAATTGGCATGTTTCACTCTTTGTTTTCAGATGGTTTCGACTCCCATAGGGATAGCTATCCCGACACAACAGCAAATGCCCCAGGGCTTCCCCGTTCTGTACCCGAACCGAACCCCTGATGTCCCACAACCGATGTCGAATCAGTACAGACATATCGACATTCTAGAACACTCGAGCCCTACTCCTAGTTTCACATTGGTCGGTCGAAACAATCAGGAACAGAGAAAACGACCAGATATTCCAACGACGCAAAGTGTACAACATACTGAACCGCCTACCCGACGAGAAATCGACGAACCCTCTGAGACACAGTTGAAAGAAAACGTTCAATGTATTGACTCACCACCGCTGAATAGTCCGATGTCTACTAGCAACATTGCGATCCATATCGGCGACGATTTTGAACCAGAAATTAAGACGGTAGAACGATCAGAATTATATACGGAATACTTGACGAATCCTTACAACGATACGAAGGAGTTATCTCCTAAAGAGCAGATTCCATACAAACCGGAAGTGAATGATTCGCGAACGAGTCTAGATAACCAGATCATTGTCAACCCTGAAAGTCTGCTGAGCGACCCAATTATTGAGAAGCAAAAGTCACTCAGTGTCGATTGCAGTCCAATGCACGCAAAAGTCCAGAATCAGTTCAGTTCCACTGATAACATACAGAATCAATCTTCCGGCATGTTCAATTTCTCGAGTTACTTCGGTTTGGGAAGCAGAGAAATTCCACCCGGATCGGAGATTCTCTTCGGAGACACGTGCATACCGCCTCAAGAAGGATAACTAGCGGCCGACGCCGAAGACGACAGAGAAGTGGACCTGGGAACTTGGTTGTAGTTACCTAGATGCGCAACACATCTTGGCCAACGTGATCAGTATTGTTTTGGTACAAATGCAAAAACTGAAGCCATTTTGCAGATATCCTATTTTCTCTGTCTAGGAAATTCTCTGTCTAGGTAATTCTCTGTCTATGTGATTATTTTTGATTCACTGATGAATTTATTATTTTCCTTTATATGTAAATTACAGTCATTCAAAAGAAAATATTTGAGTCATTATTACCTCTAGCGTTTAGTTAGGCGGATGTTGTATATTTAGAAATTTTATTTATTCGTTATACCTCGGGAGAACTGCAAATTATTTCATTACGTTTGAGAATTATAATCTGTATCTAGGGGTATAGAAAAAGTGCCGGCCAATTATTATTCACATATTGTTAAGGTGCAGCATTGAGCTAAAACTGCATAATGTTTTACAGTTTCGTCGCTGGCTGAACCTATTTTGGTGAGCCAGTGACGAAACTCCTAAGTGGTATAGAAACACAAAAATTAATGTATTATTGTACTGTTTATAAAGTATTCTTTAGTTTTTTTTAAATGTCTTATGCCTTTATACTTTTTTACATGACGAAAAACGGCTAAAACTATAATGTGTATTATAATGTGTAATAAAAATATAATTTAGTACAAAGTCGAGCATCAAGTTTAATTCTGCACCTTAAATGAGAATGATAACAACTTCAAAATAATTTAGACCGATTGGACAAAAAACCTAAATACCTACATACATACAACCTACCTACCTACATACTTAGGGACCGTTCACATACCACGCAAAAGGACGTGGACGCAAAAGGCCATTTTCCGACCAGCTCCGGTCGAAAAATGTCCACGATTGTACACAGGGTGGAAGGAGGGGCGGGCGCATTTAACGAAAATGTCCACAATGGTCCACGTAGGGGGAGGGCAGGTAAAAAGTGTCCCAAGTGGTATATGAACAGTCCCTAACTATGCACTAATTATAATTGGGGTGAATTAGGTATTGAGTATACCAATGTATGGCTAATTGACGACTAATTACACTTAGCGCTAAATTAATTTTTGTTCAGTGCAATCAGGTCATGAAATGATTTAGTAAATTTTACTGTAGCTGGTGCCAACTATATGAATGTACCTAATGTTGAAATGTGTACCTATGTTATGTATGTATAGTATTATAAGTGTTTTGTGGCAGGGCGTTTGTACAGAAAATATTGTTTTTATGACAACATTCCAATGGGTATTTTTTCTCTTATCATTTTTCTTTATTGCAGATCAAATAAAAAAGTTAAATTTTTGTTATGTATCAATATTAGGTATATATATTAATTTAAACACGTTTATTGTCTGGGTAAACCTTATTATTACTAGCTTTTGTCCGCCACTTTGTCTGCGTGGATTTAGATTTTTTTTGTATTATATTATTCCATCATTTACTCTGTCACTATACAAGTTTCGTCGCAATCCTTCAGTGTCTCTTGCGTCATTGAAACAGACAAAAACATTTAAAAAATTGTTCTAACATGTTGAGTCATTTTAAGTCGGCCTGGTTGATTTTTTTTCCTAATACATACCAATGTACAGATTTTTTGCCTTTACGTTTTTATTATTGGTAGGTATAGATAATTCCTCATCCAATAGAATAGACATTTTTGTCAATCAAAAGTAGATATGAACACCAATTCTGATTTTTTTTAATATAATGTAATGTATAATAGATATGTATATGTGTAACTTGTACATGATTTTTAAATAAAACATATTATATTCAGAACTAGTGTTTCAATGTACTCTTGTAACCTTGGAAGATGGTCTAGTGTTATTTTGAAAATAAAACATTTGAGTAAATATCAACAGTTTGATAATATATTTCATATAATGTCTAACTACCTACCTTATTTACAATATAATTTAAAAGTAACTATAATGTACATATGAACAACCACAACGCAGCCTTCGTACGAGGCGAATGAGTATTACATACATGTCGAGGCACAGATAAATAAGTCACATTCGAGAGTTTTGCACAAACTATCTAAAACTTTAACCGCATTAAATGTCTTTGTTACACGTCAAAATAGAAACGTCTTCTGACACATTGTGTCCTAACTATACATTGCACATAGCACGCCTCAAATATTGCATCATACGTGGCCAATAGCACACTACACACGCGAAACAGTCGGGCTCTTGCAATAAGGCGACATGAGATGCGTCGGAGGTAACAGCGGAGCTGGCGCACGACAACACACTGGAGTCTTTCTCGGAGGACACACTGCCCTTCTCCACACACACACCGACTTGTGCGACCACGCCCACGCGCCCGCCGCTGCGCCCGCACACAGCCACAGCACCGCTGCTACTGCACTCCCTTCCCCTTGGGGCTCACATCCGGTACCTCCCGGACACTGTAACGCTGCAAGCAAGGCCATTCCGGCTCTGATTTCCCTTCTTCTAGACTCCCATACTCGTGCGACTGCACCCGCCGCTGCCACGCAACAATAGAGCGCACCGGCAGCTCCAGATCTCGCCGCTAGTCTCCCGACTCGTCTAGCACCTCGAACGTCCAAAACGCGTCTCACACGCCTCACACCGGGCCACGCTCCCGCACCTAGAACCACTGCAACACCTAAAAGAGCTCCTCTAGGAACCCCGATGAGCGCTGCGGCGGCCGAGTCCGCCACTCCGCAGGTTCCGGTGAGCTCGTCGGCGGATACTCTGCGTAAGGCTAGGGCTGCCGCGGTCCAAGCGCCTGCCCAGCCCCAAGCGGCCGCGTGGAAGTATGCAGATGCGCGTTCGAGTGCTTCTGTTGACCATTCACTTGCAGCAGTTAGGTACCAGGCTACGCAGGCGTTCAAGAACCACGCGTCGGCCGCCAATGTGAAGTAGTAGGTTATCGAGAAGAATGCAGCGCACGGAGCGCTCTCCAGTCCGTCGACGGCTAGGGCGACTCCCGCACACGAGATAACTTTCGCTCCGAGCCAACCCCGCGCTAGCTGCGCGAGCGCAACGGCCGCGTGACATGCCGCTAGGAATACGACAGGTCTTTCGGGGTAGCGGAAACGCGAAGGGTCTGCGCAGAAAGTCAGAACGGCGAAAGCGGTGGACAGCAATGAGATCCACGCGACCGTAGTTGTCCAAGCATTTACGCGTGCTTTATCTTCGCTCCTGTAAAGGGCATCTCTGCCGCACGCCGGTACGCATTCTCCAGAGGATCCTCGGACGAATGCCGGTGGACACGACGAATCTCTTAGGACATCTATTGGAATGTCGAGCTCGTCGGAAAATGGCCAAAGTTGTGGGGGAGGAGTCGGGGTCGCTTCCGATGTGTTCGGTGGCCTCATGCACAGTCTTCTGTCGGCTAGGTCCGGGAATCTCGCACAATCGAGCAAAGCCTTCGCCGAAGGTGGCAGAGAGGATATTTCCCTTTCGCAGTTTGAGACGACTCTTTGGCAAAGTCCGCGACATCCTCCGACTGCGCCGGAGACGTGTTCGGAGCAGAGGGGAGCGAAAGCCGAGCAGAGGAAGAAGCGAGTGTGTGGCGAACATTGCGACGACAGCAGCGGCTCGTATGCAGCCATCTGTAACAAGGAGAGAAGCACTGTTACCAAGTGGAAATCAAACGTTTGCTGAGCGTTATGTTCAGTATCTTGTTCACAATCAAGATCTGAGTGTGCTGTCACGCGACACTCGAAAAGAAGGTGCACACAGCCAGTGGTCTACCATGCGATGGCACCCGACGGTGTTTGTGCATCCTTAATAAAACTAAAATAAAATTTTCCAACGCAATTTTATATTACTAAAATCTTTCTCATCATCTAAAACACCGGTCAACAGTATACTCCACAAGCCAAAGCTCCCGTCATCTATATATATATAGAGGTTGTCCCAAAATGAAAATTAAAAATTGTACTTTACTTTTCAAATAAATTGAGTGAGGTATTGTTGAATAATTGACGCCCTAATTACATGAATTACAATGGTTATAATAAAAAAAAAATCCGAATTTTTCAGAAAGTTTCTTTAGACAAATCCGCGTCACAAAATACTGCAACAACCAAACAGGCAGACCCCGAGCGATTCCAATGTGTGTATGTTTGTACATTCGTGTGTTCTACCGTAGAGCCAAAACTACTGAACCGATTTTAATAATCCAGGTGTCTATCGATTTGTCTAAATCTTCCGGGTACCATAGAATACAACTTTTTTTATAAAGTCCAATATGTCGGCTGTTATTTGAAACAAAAAGACCACTTTAACAAAATAATGTGTTCTAAATCGATCCAGTTGAATATCAAATTAAAGGATATCAAATCTAGATTCCAAAAATGTGCATAATGCCATATATATAAAAAGTGTAAGTTCATTGAGTTATAGAAAGATATGTGAATTTATATATTAATTCAATACGAGCGAGAGGCGCGCGGCGCCGCCGCGCTGAGCGCGACATGGCGACATGCATTCACCGCCCCGGGTCCCCGCCCCACCCTCGTGCAACCGCTATTCAGCCGCTGACATAATTCCATAATTTCTAAAGTATTTCCTTCAAATATCTTGGTGATTTTTTCAGTACACTATGTAATATATAGTTTTCGTAATAAAAAGGTGTTAACATAAGTATGGGCGAGTACAGGGCCGGCCCAACCCATTTTGGCGCCCTAGGCAAAACATTTGGGGCGTCCTAGACGTACACACCCTAGATCAGCGGTCGGCAAAGTTTTAGCAGCCAAATGCCACATAGTGGCAAAATGATGTGAAGGCGGGACACAAAATTTTTTTTAATTGAATATTATGGAGAATAAGTCTCAATCAGTAGGATAGTGCTTTCGTAAGAAATATAACCCATAAAATTCAATGTTACCATTGAGCGAGCGAAGCGAGCCCCAAAATGTTTATGAAATATTTGGGAGAAGTAACCTAAAATCAGCAGACGGGTGCCTTCGAAAGAAATTTAACTATTAT
>WYDE02188896.1:0-10779 GCA_009867175.2 Adela reaumurella | reverse complement strand
CCTTAGTCGCCTTTTACGACATGCATGGGAAGAGATGCAGTGGGTTCATTCTTTTAAGTACCGGCCCCACACGGTACAAATTTAGATGTAAGTATATAATCGTATTTTTAGGACTTCCTGTAGGATATAGGACCCTAAAATACAATTTGTAGAATTTCTGTCTGTATGTCTGAATGTTTGTTTGTTTTTTATCGCGTAAAGACTAATGAACGGATTTCGATCGCGTATTCCGTATTCGCGTATTCTATTTCACGTTTCCTGAGAGCCGAGAATTAAAATAGGGTATCATATAACATCTCGGTAGGACATGAGGGACCAAAGCAGTAAAAGAAAATATCCCACGTCCAAGAAATAATTTTGATGCAAAAACTACTCGGATTTCGATCGCTTTTTATCTGTTTGGCCTGCAATTGCAATTAATATAATTTACACAGCACCCGGACAGACTGCAGGGGATTGAGTAGTTAAAGAATATGTGGTACATCCTCGCATAAAAAAACGTTGTTTCTCCAATCACGTAAAGACTACTGAATAGATTTCGATCGCGTTTTATGTTTCAAGTAGCCTGAGGACTAAGAATTAGATGTACCTAGAATCACGATAGGACTTCGAAGACGTGAGTAGTTAAAGAACATAACAGTCATATTTTGTCAGACTTCGATTGACAAACGCCAACCAAGGCATATGAACATAGGTAATTCACGAGAGGTATGGCAAATGATACGTCCCAAATTATTTTCTATTTATGTATGCAATTTTGATTTAATACAGTTGAATTGATGTGGCTTTTCAGTTTTATTTTGGTTTTTGCGCTATAGCTTCCGCTATTGTTGTAAGTATCGTTGTTTTTTTTCTGGAGGTAATCTATCAAAAAAATGTAAACACTTAAAACTTAAAATGATTCGCACAGTTACCTCTCCATCTAATCGCTTGCGTGCAAGCGAGTGAACACTGTGCTAAATGATGTCAGGCCATTTTAGACACTGCGGGAAAAGAACGACCCTGGAGTTTAATTTCATAGGAGATTTTCGAATACATAATTTCGTTCTGTTAACGAACATTGAAAAACCCTATTTTTTGGAAAACAAATCGTAAGCGGTTAAAATAAAAACCTAATAATTTCAAAACTGTGGCTTATTACAAATTAATTCTAATTCCGAAATTAAAACAAACAGACAAACAGACGCCAAACGTCTTTTGACCCTAGTCGAGTAAGTGGCTTCGATTCGCCCAGTCAATAAAAAAAGTATGTTCTTCGAAGAGATTCCGAGCTTACCGTTTCATGCCACGATTGATACACAGGGAATGCATCCCTTTGCTGTTGAACTGCATAAAGTGCGAAGTAAGCACAAGCATTTCCTTTATCTTTCGCACTTCGAGACTCTGAAATTAATTTACTCCCGGTTTATTCCTGCTGTGGATGACTTTGGATCTTTCAAGAGAATCGTAAAAAGGCACCTGTCACACCGGCACGGCATTCGTAGCCCACGTTCGAAACCGAATGCATTTGGGCTTCGTCGACACAACAATCCACCTGACGTCGGCGCCAAGTGTCCAACAGCAATCCACCTTTTTTTTAAAATTAAAATGACATGGATGGCTACATGACCTAATGGATCAGTTTTCTGGTATCAGTGATGACAGGTGCCATATCAGCACTTCTCTCAATTCCAGCCGGCTACACTTAACTGGACGGAAAACACGTACTATATTTCATAGCCGCTTCGACCGACCTTCATTCAGTGCGGTGGTACCGCCATGTAAGGAGAGGGAAGGGACGAACAGTTTAAAGTGGAATCAGAACCACGACCAGCGTCAACAGTCAAGCGGTCACCCATCCAAGTCCTGACCGCGCTCAGCATTACTTAACTTCGGTAATCAATTACTAAATATTGCAACCACTGAGCCAAAGACAGCGTCTTTGCCAAGACGCTGATAAAATGTTGTAGTGTATAAAGATGGACTGGAAAATATTTCCTGCAGCAATAACTCCGCCTTCTGCTAAGCATAAATGTCTATATTTATTTATTTTATCGAAGGACCACGGAGGTATGCAAAAAGACGGATATAACTTTGCACTGAACTGAAGCTGTGTGAAGCATGCCTGGTACGACAATATGGCGTGTGTGAACTCGAGTCGCTGCACGCACACTAACACATGAAGGTATGACAACCGACCGCCAGGACGCAGCGCGCGACAAGCATCACACTTACAGTGGGATGTATTAGACGGGACTCTGTACGTAGTATAGACGTTCTCGAAAGCTCCTGAATTGTGAAGAGGAATATGAATGCTAGAAAATTAGGTAAACTATATTATGTAAGTAATTATAATGTCCTATATACAGGAACAGGTTGGATTATTCAATCAGGGATGCCGGCTCGGACGGAGCCTTTTCATCCAAGCTCAGGAAGTTTTTAGTCAGCAAAGCCTACTCACTCCCTCGAAGAATATTTGACTGACTCTGTCGTCGACCCTATCGGTGGGCACTAACATGATCTTTTCTTTCAAAAATTCATAAATGTAATAATAATTTTCTATTCTTCACGGATGTAATAAATTTAATTTTAAAATCTTCTATTATTCACAAATATAAGAACAATGTTAAATGACGTGTAAAATGCAAAAAGTTTATGAATAAAAATCTACAGTAAAGCCTCTGTAATCCGTACTCAGGCTAATCCGAACACCGCTATAATCCGAACTACGGCAAATGATCTCTCGCCGCCGCCGAGAGACTGTGGTGACGTTATGCTTTTCTGTTAGTTTCTAGCAATTGCTCTGTGGTTTCTAGGAGTGAAGAATCTTTTACTGACAATTCTCCTTCTCAAGATATCAAGAAAATACCCCATTTGCAAGCTCTATCAGCACTGTTCTTAGTTCTTGCTGAACACTTAATAGGACTGGAGTCCGAAGAGGGGTAGTTTCTTGGTAGTTCGGATTATCGAGACTATGCTGTATATGCAAAGTAAGCACATACACACAAATGTACTGCCCCAATGTTTAAAGGGACATACAAAGATATCCGTGCCACACGCTCACCGATGGACACAAATAACTTCGCAAGTACACTAAAACCTACGCCGATACTGCTTTTTATGCGTCGAAAGGCTCTTCACACTTCTTTCTTTCTCTTCGTAGTTTTTCTAGTATAAATAAAAAAACCTTTAATGTTTCTTATAATAACGTAGTCATCGAAAACTCGAAACAAAAAAAAATACAAAAAAATCGTGTTCTAATGTTGCGTTTACAAATACTTTTCTACTAGCAGCACCCGCTGTTCAACATATTTGCTCACTGCTCAGACCCCCGAAGGAATACCGTCATGACACATAGCCTGAAACCACCATCATTTGTTACAGAATACGTCAGTAAACGCCACCTTTGAAGATTGAGTCATTCTCGAATAGTTAATAGTTACACACATTCTTAATGGCCAGTTTTCAGTATTTTCGCTAATAATTAATCTGTCCCATGTCCCCCATTCCCGTTTTTTTTTCCATCTTCACACGTATTATTTTTTATTTTATCTTTCTTAGTGCTCACCCACGTTACAAAAGGACCCCGTGTGCAAAATGTCATAATTCTAGATGTAGCGGTTTAGGCTATGCGTTGTCTGTCAGTAAACAGAGCTGGATTTTACGTAGCATATATTTTGAGTAGTACAGCTAAATTTGCGTGTTCTAAGTTTATATCTCGCCTTCGGTTCTCGCTACTACGTGTGCGCGTTCGACGAAAACATTTGTATGGGAGAGCCGAGAGACACCTTGGCATAACCGGAACTGGATTTATGTACCGTCTATGTAACAAGAAGATGTCTTCCGTATAGAAGCCATGATCTTAGCGTAAACGGAAATGATATTTAAATAAACTGTCTTGTGTCCCATACAGCTAAAAGTGTGTCTATGTTTATGTCTCCTAAGAGTACTCGCTGCATGTCCATGCACCAAAATTTTGTATGACAGTCTTATTTTAGCGTAACAGGTAATGAATTTTAAGTAGCTTGTTCCGTGTCCTATACCGCTAGTATTACGTGTTCTAAGTTCGTCTGCGTTCTGCTCGATGGAAAAAAAACTTCTAATTTTGTATGAGATCCAGATCTTAGCCTAACCGGAACTTGGCTTTAATTAAGTAGCCCTATGTAGTGTCTCCTTTGAAATATATTACTAAATTTGTGTGTTTCTATACCACCCACATGTTTGCTACGTACCCATGCTAGGTAAAAAGTGTCATATTGTATTGGAGCTACATCTTAGCGTAATCAGAACTCGTTTTTGGTAGACAATATAATGAGTCTTACTGGTAAATGTGCATGCACGAAGTACATATCTCGCACATGTGTTCTCGCTACGTGTTCACGCTCGAAATTTTTTGGTATAGGTGCCACATCCGAGGCCACATCATCGCGTAACCGGAATTTGATTTTAAGTAGCCTATTCTATGAGTCGTATTACTAAATTTGCATGTACTAAGTAAATTTTATTACTACCCATTTCTTCGTACGTGCCCACACTCGATAACACCTGTCGTTTTGTATGGGAACCATATCTTTGTCCACCCATAGCTGGATTTAACTTAGCCTACAATGTAAGCTGTATAAATAAATTTGCCTGTACCAAGTTTCTACCTCTCCTGCGTACTCACTAAGCGTCCAACCTCGATAAAAACATCAATTTGTATGGAAGCCAAATCTTAGCGTAACTGGAACTGGATATTATGTAGCCTGTCCTATGTCCCGTATATCTGAATGTGTGTTTACCAAGTTTTACCGAATTTCTACCTCACCTGCGTCCTCACTAAGCGTCCAAGCTAGAAAAAAAACATGAATTTTTATCGGACCTACATCATAGCATAACCGGAACTGAATATTATGTATCCTATCTTTTGTCCCATAAAGCTAAATGTGTGTGTACTAAGTTTCATCGAAGTTTATACCTCGCCTGCGTCCTCACTTAGCGTCCAAGCTCGAAAAAATAAACATCAATTCAACATCATCCTTTTCCCTTTGTCGCCTTTTACGACATGCATGGGAAGAGATGCAGTGGGGTCATTCTTTTAAGTACCGGCCCCACACGGTACAACCACAATATAACTTACTGCAAAACAGCAAGGGTCCGAGCCACAATTTCGAAACGCCTCCTTCCTGAGCTGTGAAACAACTGATTTCCTTCAATGATGTCATTATATCTGAAAAAAAAACCATTATGAGTTTTACTTGAACTCTTATTTTTATAGAACTTTATAGAACTTCTATAATGCAAAAACATTCGTTGATATGATGACCTTCCTCTGTGTTGTTGGATATGGAGACGCAGCTCTTGCTTGAAGCGTTGCAGATGTCCTATGAAGGCAGATACGGCGGCAGACAGGGCAGGTGCGGCGGTTCGGGTATCTTATCGGCCAGCGCGTACATGCTGTATAATCTACTCACCTTCTTTGTCACTCATGAAGCGGAGCAAATCTTAATATATTAACCGAAGTATCTACGGCGGCGGGCCGCCGCCGGGCGGCTGGGCGACAGTGTAACGCACGTCATATGTATGATCGCTTAGAACTCGAGAACCACTACATTGATTTACATATCAGCGTGGGTGTCTCAGTGGTTGCGATATTCGGTATTTGATTACCGAAGTTAAGCAATGTCGAGCTCGGTCAGGTATTGGATGGATGACCGCTTGACCGTTGACGCCGATCGTGGTTCGGATTCCACGTTAAACAGTAGGTCCCTTCCCTCTCCTGATGGTGGTAGGGTTGGTACCACCGCACTGAATGAGGGTCGGTCGAAGCGGCTATGAAACATAATTCGTGTTTTCGTCCAGTTCAGTGTAGCCGGCCGGAATTGAGGGAAGCGCTGATATGGCACCTACCTACATAAGTCACCAAGGTGTTTAGGCTGACATCACTGGTACCAGAAAAATGGTTCATTGGGTGTTGTCTGATGTAGCCATCCGTGTCAGTTTCAATAAAAAACAAACTTTTCAGGATATTATTCAAAGTCCCATTCACGCTATTGCCTTTGATCGCCTTTCAACATCCTTATCATTCCGTCCCTCGTTAACACACTTCCCCGTGTACACAAACTCGTTCACTTGTTCCAGCTCTTCATCTCCTATTCTTATATAGCACTCAGTGACTTCACAATCTCTCTCAAACACCATAATTAATTATTAATTAATATGTTATGGTTTAATTATTAATTTAATTTCTATATTCATGTGTTGATTAATAATCATAAATATATAAGTACAAACCTTGAGAGTCTCCATCAGCTCGACTGGCACGAAGGTGCCTACGAGGAATATGACCTTGAAGTAGGTAAAGTCGCACTGTATTCGATCTGGCATCTTCAGCAGGGTTGTCATGATGTTAGGCATCATAACTAAAACTGTTGGCTGGCGGAAACAAGAAATTATATTATATTGCTGATTGTATGATCTACTAGCTGTGCCCGCGGCTTTGCTCGCTTATAAAGACTCAACCAGAGCGAGGGAAAAGGTCGAGTTGCACGAGTAAACAATTGATAATTACAAACCAAGCAGTAATTTTGAGCGAGCCTTAAGGCCGAGCTACTTCCGGTATAATTTCTCGCACCAAAAAAGTAACCCGGAAGAAGGTCGAAGGCCGAACTGCTTACAATTTTACCAGGCCAATGCCAAACAATGCCAAACCAAGAAGTAATTTTGGGCGAGATTGAAGGCCGAGCTGCGTATAGTCAACCATTTAATAATTCTAACCTAGAAGTAAGTCGGAACGAGGCCGTAGGCCGAGCTGCGAGCAGTTTTCTTGTTAGTTACGTCTTTCTGGGATTGTAAAACGGCTAGTTAAATGCATGCAGCTCGGCCTTGCCCAAAATTACTTTTTGATTTGGAATTATGAAATACTGCATGCTCAAAATGTTGCTGCAATGCAATTGCATGCTCAGTCTTCTGCCTCGCCAAAAATATCCTTGGTAAACGAAGAACCTTTCACAATTCCAAAGAATTATGAAAGTTTAAACTGTTCGCAGTTCCGCCTTCGGCCTACTTCCAAGTTACTGTTTTGTACGAAAAGTGATACTGGGTGCAGCTCGGCCTTGGGCCTCGCTCAAAATTTCTTTGTGGTTTGCGTTTATGACAGATTTAGCTCCATACAACTCAGCCTTCGGTGCGGCTCTGGTTGAGTCATTATATGCGAGCAAATCCGCGGGCACAGCTATTTTTTTTAAAACGTAACTCTTAATTTGAAGACAAGTTGCCTGCTCAGCGCACAAATGACAATACACACTCAACGTCGAGACGTTTATAATGATGAAGATATCTAAGTAATGTATACGTAAGAAGGCATATATGTAGTTTACATATAACACTTTAAGTAACGGCTATTTGTGCGAATAGCGACAGCAGGTATGCCCGATTAGGGCAGACATAGCTGGGAAGATGGCATTTATTTGTTAAAATTGTGCGAATAGAGCCACCACGATAGGATGCCCAACTTAGGTTGATGAATCTGGGATAGCTGTACGCACGAACATATTGTATTTAAAAAAGAAACTTTTAACTGAAATGGATATGAAGACGTATAAGCGTCCCGTCTAGGCAGTTGTGAGGACTCTTCAGGCACAGCCTTGATACCTACACAACCTCCCGCTGCGCGACGCAACCCTACCGCATCATTGAGCTTTACGCATTCTCTGCGTTGAGTCAATTTTACATGGTCTGAATATTCAGAACGCATGCTGTCACCAGAATCGTATCTGGCGTCGCAACAAGAGAAACCAACCACCGGGCATCCTCGGGGCATTGTGTATCAAGGCTCGCTTGAAGAGTCCTCCCAAACTCCTGGACGAAACGCTTGTCGTGTCTTCATATCCTTTGATTAGCCAGATGCGTACTAGCATTAAGACAAATTAAATTTCAACTGCAATGGTCCCGGGATCTCTCGCACCCTACCCTCGTATTTTCCTTCACCGGAGTCACGGGTGCGAAACTGCACAGACCTAAGATCTACTAAGTGGCAGATTAGTCAAACGGGAGGTGCAAATTCGATCCCCACTGAGAACACAATATTTATTACTTCATAAATTGTGCTAAAATGGCTGCTTACACTCCGGTGAAGGAAAACATCGCGAGGAAACACTTCCAAGCCGGTTGTGAATCACCGTGAAAGGGTACGACTAATTCTCTCATATAGTGTACATGAGAGAGGCTCTTACCCAACAGTGGGGCAAATAAAATGGCTGCAAAAGGAAGTTGGATACATTGCATACTTAGGTAGGTGCTGATAAATGAGTTTTGCCTCACCCGGTACTTATTGATGAGTTCATAGCAGTGCTGCTGACTTAACGGAGACGAACTCTGTAGTCGTGTGCGATTGTGAATCACCCCAAAAAGGAGCATATAGATTGGAGTCAGCCAATGCAGAGAAGAGCTGATCATCACCAAGTGCGGTGGCCCCGTGTCTTGTCTGCAACTATTATAAATTAATAATTAATATAAATAAAGCATAAAAAAAGGGTAGGATACAGTATAATATATAGTATACAGTCCATTTTTTTTTTCAAGACGGATTAAAATGACATTGCAGCGTTGTCAGCATCACACTCATCATCATCATCATCATCATCATCATCATCATCATCATCATCATCATCATCATCATCAGCGTTTAACCGTCCACTGCTGAACGGTGCCTCTCCAATTTGTTTCAATCCTCCCGGCACTCGGTAACACGAATCCATCGTTTGCCCGCGACGTACCTGATGTCGTCGTGCCACCTAGCGGATGGTCTTCCCACACTTCGCTTACCAGTCCATGGTCGCCAGTGTAGGACGCGCGTGCTCCAACTGCCGTCATCCCTGCGGCTCACGTGTTAAGCCCGCTGCCATTTCAGCTTTGCCACCCGGTGTACAATATCTACTACTTTGGTGCGTCGACGAATTTCTTCGTTTCGCACCTTATCTCGTAGCGATATTCCCAGCATGGCTCGCTCCATGGCTCGCTGGCCGACACGGACCGTTTGGGCTATGCCAGCATCACACTGCTAGTGATTAAACATGTTATAGACTTTTATCTATTAACAATTTGTTTTCATTTATTAAACCAGTCCTCGGCTATTTAAGCGCTCGAGTGCTTAGGTATTAATTCAGATAAAATCAGGCGGAAACTCGTGTGAATTTGTAGACTCAGAAACTTACGAAAAATGTAAATGGCTCCCCGAGTTAGTCGTTCGCGCGCGACGAGCGCGAGGAACTTTATCTGCCCAAATTGGGCATCCTGCCGTGGCGGCGTTATTCGTACAAATTCGGGCGAATACACATGGTGTTTTAAGCTTTGTTATCCGATTTTGAACTGACTTGTGGGGATAGTTTTGTATCTGGTACTGAACAGCTTTTCATAAAAAAAATTAGGAATAATTTCTTGAGTAGGTAGAGGTATTTAAAAATTATATGGAGAATTTTTTTTTGTCTCAGTTGCAAAAGTCGTTCAGTTTCAGTTACAAAATAACCCCCTTACGGGTTGTAGTAACTATTTACTTAACACCCTGTATATCCGTCATAGCTTTATTTTCCAAACTCGGGCGAATAGTCACAAAAAAAAAATATGACCGCACTTCATCCAAGTTCAATTGTTGAAGGCGAATGAAGTGTGATTTATCTAAAAATGGTAACGGATGAGATAGGATGGACTTACAGCGATGTGCTGAATGCGAAGTTCTTGTGTGTGGTGGCAGCACTTTTAGGCAGACCTGTGGTGCCACTTGTCGTGATGATGAACGCTGTGGTGTCCGACCCATCGAATTCAGTGGCTCTGAAATATTATTGGGAAAATCCGTCTTACACGTTACACTTACAGTAATGTGGCACTGCATTAAATGCGAAGTGCAAGTGTGGGGTAGTGGTAGCAACATTTTTCAGCATCGCATGTGCTTATTTGGTTAGGCTTAAAATCAGCACCGCGACGCATAAACACAGCAACATAAAACGTCAAATTAGTTGATACTGTGTTCACTTTTCACCCAGTTCACTTTTGACGGGACAACGTTAATTCTCTAAAATGGTTATCACTCATAAGGGATTAAAACACCGATTTTCAAGGACGCGGACGATCTAAGTATCACACGCTGTACAGGCGGCTGTGTGAGAGCGGGACAAAATATTGGTATGTAATTACAGTAATTAGATATACTGGTTCAGATCTTGGATTTATTATCTTTTTATGTATTTTTTTTATTTCGTCCCTGAGGCGAGGAGGGGATCGCGAAAGGCTGTTTTGGCACCTATTCGCACGCTTTGTGAGTCAGTGCGTCATGCAATGACATTGCCACTAGTCTCAAACATCCCACAGATTGAGACGCTGACTGGAGCCCATATACACTCACCGGCACGAAATCTTGACCAATCACGAAACTTACGATAATATGAAATTGATACATTTTAAATTATTTATTGAAATGTAGGAATATTTAATAAATGTTAGTTTAATGTTTTATGTAATTTAATAAAGAATTTTGCGATGAATATTGAACAAAAAATTAATTATATGATATAATGTAAATCTAAATCAGGGCACCTGCAAACTTTTTCAGCAAAGGGCCACATTTTAAATATAGGATGATTCGCGGGCCGGACAAATCTTATAATTAGAAATGATTAAGTACCTGCAGGTTAAGAAATCAATTTATCATTATTTATTTATTTTTTTTTTTTTTTTTTTTTTTTTATATACAACCAGCATGGGTGGCTGAGCCCGAAACTTCAAAAGAAGATCGGACACAGCCAATGACACCACTCCTCACGAAAC
>WYDE02188785.1:0-10780 GCA_009867175.2 Adela reaumurella | reverse complement strand
TGAAAGACAGATCAACATACAAACACACACAATCCTACCGACAGTCAGATACGATACAAACATACACAATCCATCGGCAATCTTTGGAGAAAACACTAAAAGTTTAAAATTATACGTTCACGCCGTCGGCCTCTTCCCACCTTTCACTTTTAGAGTAGGTCCCTACGTTAGCCGTTTGATCTGGGGGTCTCCGTGCCGCGTCACATGAGCGAGTGAAGAGACATCGCCACGATTTCAACCAATCAGCAGACTGGCGGTGTCGAGTGTCGATTACGCATAAATCTCTTCACTCACTCGAGTGATATTACGCCGGTAGTATTATAGTAATCTATGGTAGTAGACCACATCCTGAAACAATGGTACAGATCGGGCATAGGTGCATAACATAACATCAGGCGTGTAGGCTGAAACAATTGAGCGCCATTTGATACTTTCATAGCTATCATACTTTACTTCATCCACTGTCATACATCGCTTCATACATGCGCGCCGATTACGGGTGCTGCGAACTTGCCATTTCCGGAAAGGTTACCTATTTGGTCCTGACATGCTCGCCTAAGGCGGCCCCGTTCTACCCTTTCTTTCTTCAATTGAAATGTTAGGTACTTATGTATAGGTATATTATTAAATCTTGTAAGTACCACCCTAAAATATTTAGTCATAGTAGGTACTCCATGATTCCCTGCTACCACCTCTCACATCCAAAGCTAATGGGAGACAAGGCCCCATATCAATTTCTGATGAGCACTTCCGCAGATAAATGGCAACGGACAAAAACACATCCCTATAACACAAACACAGACAGACTCAATCTCTCACCTCACCCCAATCTCACACACCTGCTCCGTGCCGTCGGGGTTAAAAACCTCATCACATTTGACGTTTCTAAAATCTCGAATAAGTTTGAAGCATCCGTGAACCAACCAAGTAAACGAATGCACAAGTAACCTCTAAGTTTTTACCCACAATACCCACCCAAAACAAAGTCGACACTCACCGTGGTATTAGACACTCGTAGATCCTTCGGGTTCGGGTCGCCCCTAAAAGAATAAATCCATGTAAAAATTATCCTATTTATATAATAAGTTACCTACATAAGAGTTGGTTGTCGTTTCAACACCGCTGAAATACATAGGCCCGGCCATGGCCCGGCAATATTTATGATCGAGCGAGGCGTGGTCCGCCCGCAGTGCATGTTATTCGCTCTTTATCGCTATGCCCTTATTATAATGTGTAATTCACGTGAGTGTGGACCAGTTCAAGTCTAATCCCACAATAATGTGTCTTGTATTACTTAGAATTGGACTTGAAACACAATGCACTGCGTGTAGGTGCAGTGCACCGCTGTTCTAGGAAATCTAGGACCATGCCCGCCCACTGTGCTCGGGCGGGATGTGCGCAGGCGCAGAATGATGCTATGACGTTTCGCTATATCTACTACTTGTTTGTTATTCTCAAACGATGCTCGCAGCATCCACCTACGACCTACGTGAATAATTTGTGATGTATAGCGTGCACAATGACATTCAGTTTATACAGGCACCGCCTGATACCTCCATGATCCTCAACGAAAGCACCGAAAGTATGCCAATACGTTGTCCAGCCAGCAGACCAGCCAGGGAAACATGGATATGATGTATTTATAAGTTAGAATATCAGTGAATGTCAGTTCGTTCACGTGTATTATTCATTCAAACACTTACCTAGGCATCATAAAGGTAGGTAGGACACAGGTAGGTAACTACATAGGTACGTTTGAAATATAAAAAAAATTCTCCTTGACTTCCCTTAATCAGTCATAGACGAGTGATGTTGCTACATCTTTGCCAGTTGCCACAGGTCAGGATATTATTCCGATAGATAACAAAATAGAAAACCAATACTTGTCATGTACGAGTCCCGGCGCTGCGAGTCCAAGCCACAATCGCTCGACAATGCATTCGTACCCTTCCTCTATGAATCACGTCGGATAAACCCAGCGGCCACATGACACCGATTATGGCCACACATTGTCGGTATGTCACAGCGCATATTGTCACGCGCTGTGACTGGCTTCATTCACTCCATTGGACTGATGCAAAGACGATATCGTTGGACTGACGCATATCGTGAGCGCTAGGAAGAATCGATGCCTGGGGCAAGCAAGATCGATGCGATGTGATTTGTAGAGGTTCAAAAATACACGCTTCCTTAAAAAAAATCCATAGCAAAGTGTACCGGCGGGCGAGGTGGTGGAGCGGGGAGGACGGGCTATTTCATGCATTAGAATTGCATTGTGGGGTTTAGCGGGGGACGGGATGTTTGAAGGGACAATCGGAACATCTGAGTGTCACACTCACTAATGGATTTTGAGCCCATCCCTAAACGAAATAAACGAAATATGAAGCAGGCGAACAAGTGATCGCTCTCTATCAAGAAGAGCCACAACGCTTCTGTAAAAGCAGGGTTGAGCTAAGCTTCGCCTGACAGCGATCAGCGAGGTTAGAGGCGTCTACTAGTGTACCACCAATTTAAAAAAGAAACGATATTGTACTAGAGATATTACAAAAGGTAGAATACAAGCCGATAAAAAAAAATAAAGAACACTGATTCGTCGTTTTCCCTGTTTCTGTACCCCATCCAAAGTCACCACTGCATCCTGCCTGACTCCTGAGCGTCTTCGTTCACTAGAACTAGAGGACTAATGCGTTGGTAGTTGCTGGCCTGCCTGCGCCTAAATTCAGGGGAATTCGTACGGATTCTTCCAGCTCTGAGAGCGCTTGTGTTCTCTCTCTGACAGCCGTGCCAGCGAGAGAAAAGATAGCGTTCTCAGCGCGGAAACAAAACTTACGGATTCCCAGGATAGACCCACTGGCGGCGCCGGGGCGGGCGTACAGGTGCGCCGTGAATTGAGGTTAGTTGGTTGGTTGATGGTTGGCCATAGGCCATAGCGAATCCCGATTCGGTGATGGATGGCATCTTGGCCTTCAATTTCAAGATATTTCATAAATCAAATATACCAGAACAAACACTCACCCCAACAAACAGCAAATTGCTTACAACCAGGAAACGAACTCCGATTTATAACGACATATTTCCACGGAGCACCAAAACTGAAAAACATGCTGACAAACTTCCAACCTATACTTAATACAAACTCAGACACAAAACATCTCATCCCAGCCACACCAAGAATCACATACCACCAAAATAAAAATTTACGAGAAATATTATGTAAAACAAAACCACCACAACAATCCAACGTACTCGCATCAGCTACGGGAACCACACCATATCGCCGTCCATGCTGTTCTTGTTCCTTTATCAACACCTCTTCCATGATCCATCCCGCCAACGCACATTAATCACTACATACCCAGCCATACTCAACGTACAAATTCATATTTCATTGGTGAAACCATTAACCCACTACATACAATATCCGACTCAATCATCACAGGTTCACTGTTAATAGTCTCGCCTATTCTTCCTTCCTACTCATACCAGCACATGGTCAGTCACATCAACTTTCCTTTAACAACTGTTTCACCGAACGGATCATAAAATCACTTTCACCACGCACCCTTACCCGAAATAGACCTACGAATTATCATTCATTTGGAATCTTGCGCCTATCGCTCACCTGGATTAAATATCGTTCATTAAACCACACACATCCACACCACATTTTCACCATAATGTCTTCTAAATTTTTTATTATTATTTTTTTTTAATTTCAAAAACAAAAAATAAAAATAAAAAATATTGCAAAAATAAAAATACGTCTATATCATTATTATTTATAAGACTGATGCCGCCACCGCTAAGGGCGAAACATTTCTCTGTTTTTGTCAATAAAATTTTATGTATTGTGTAAAAACATTGCAAAGATATTTTATAAAAATTCGCAGGCTCGCTTCGCTCGCCCAATGATGTGCGATTTAGCGCGAAAGTGATTTAGGTTTATTTGAACAAACTGCGTTCAAGTATATCATAGAAACCACTGCAACAACGGCAACAACAACAAATAACATGACTTGATTTCCTTCATAGGCACCATCCCTGATGGTTTCAGCTTCAAAGATAGGTACCTACCTATTTGATGAAAATTTACTCAAAATTAGATTAACACATTAGTTTGTTTTCCTTGGCTCGCCACCTCTCACCTTGGCAAGGTACTTCTACCAAGTATGCAGTTAGGTGGGTCTTCGTGCTTCATGCTGCTTGACATCTTGTCCGAATACATTGCGAAATGTGGTGGTCGGTCTTGTGTTGTAATTTACTCGAGTTTTTGCAGTACAACACCGACTGCCTGCTTACCCCGATTGTCGGGATTCAGCGTGAGTGATATGTATGTATGGATTTGTTTTCCTTTTGTTTGCGCTTCTAAAAGCGCAAACCCTGATGATTTTGTCTTATTACATACCTATTTAAAGATATTTCACAAAAGCTTACCGCGTCATAACTATTCTATACATTATATTAAAAACCATATTACCGGCATATACTAGTATATCCAAAAATATGAATAATATAAAATAACCTTATTTACGTCAGTCAGGCAAGTGATGGTTGATCCTTCTGGCACCCCATTTAGTTAATGAAATGCTGAAATCCCGCCTTTGGCTGAGGTTCTTTACTTATGATAATAAATATTTGTGTTGTGTGTGCTTCTATCTATGTATATCACGAAGTATATACGTCGGCTATGTACGTAGTTACATTTAAATAGAATACGTTTTTGCGGCCATGAGAATGAACTCTTGGGCATCGACCTTCTCAGCAAGGCCAACAAACAATCTCTACCAAGACCACTTCTATAAGTAACAATTCAATCTTCACGGTTTCCTGGTGCAGTGATGAATGCATATGAATGGACACAAAGTGACACCGCCGCCGCGCCGCACGTCATGATTCAACACTGTAAGGAAGTGAACAAACAGACAGCGATTCTGATAAACGTCCTATTGAGCCCAGCAGCGTTGACGGGGCGCGGGGCGCGGTGGCGGAGAGAGCGGCGTTCGTTGACTGGCGTCGGGAAAGTAGGTCTGCACAATACTCGTAAAACGCGGCGCATGAGGCAATACCCAACTACAAATAACTCTACGTTTCTTCCGCAACACTCTTTTGCAATCAGCCGATAGTCGGTTGCACCCAAAGATTAGAAAGACAAAGGCTTTAGGAGTTATGTACACGAATGCCGAGGAACTACTTACGAATGCGACTAATAAATAAATAAATGAACCAGTGTCAGGAAGGACAGAAAACTACATTTCTATGGAAGCATCATGCATGGGCAGTTCATGCCAGCAATTTTCAAACAAATACTAAGTGAAATTTGCGTTGAGCTTGTCGTCAGTCGGCGCGTGGGCCGTGGCGCCGGGCGTGCGTGTAGCATTGAAATAGCCGAAAACAGTGCATGTTCAGCAAGCAACACGGCGCGGCCGACTCACACAGATGTTGTTAACGCTCTTGTGAAGGCCCCAACTAGGGTTTACTATCCGGATATCCGAAATGGCAATGATACCATGAAAGACGACACGACAGTCGTTGGCTATGGATGTCGGTATCCGCTAAGGGGTGTGTAAGCAACCAGCCCTGAAAATGGATGGCGCTGAAGCGCTTACTCTACCATTAATACCGTTATGGACACGCTAGCGTGCGTTCAGGCGCATTAGTCCGTAACCACAGACTAGGTACCCGTAACGAGTACGACGAGCGCGGAGGAGAGCGCAGAAGCAGGGAGGAAACATGTAAATTGCAGAAGAGTCTGGGTGAAAGTCCGCCTAGATACTTCGTCGGTGCAGATCTTGGTGGTGCCTAGGTAGTAGCAATTACTCTAGTGAGTCCATGGAGTGACCTGTAGAAAGTATCACGTGAACAATATAGATCTCGCGAGCGCTCGCCAGTCAATCGAAACTAAGCTCAAAGATAATGTTATGTCGAAGTGGCGTGTTTTATTCCATTCATGCAATATTACAAATAAAATAAATAAATTCCCGAGAGGTCCGGGAAGAGTTTTATTTGCTGCTGAGCGCCCGAGTTCCATGGAATCCAAAGGAAGGTAGATAATATGTTTCGGAGCGCCAAGAGCACCGTATTAGCGGCGGCGTCCGATTCTCTTTGCGGACTTTACAAAATTCCGGTGAGGGATAGTGCCCATATCCGTAGCTGGTCTCCAAGGTGACGGACCTCTATTTGATAGATTAAGGTGAGTGAAGTCAGCAAATTGGATCCATCCGTCGGATGAATATCGGAAGAAGGATTGCCTGTGTTGATGTTTAATTTTTCGGGGCAATACCTTAAACCCGTGAGTGGCTTGAAAAAATGCTGAGAAATAGGAAATAGCTTACATACAGCTAAGCATAAATGACATAAAGTCAGAAAAATATTTGTTGCACGATGGAAGTGCAGGAGCGGCGGCGCCTGTGTGTGTTGGCGGTTGGTGTGGCTTGTTTGAGTTCCTAGGAAGTCAGGTCCTTATTAGTGCAGGTACTTAGTTCTTTCTACTGAACACTTCTTTGTGAAGCTAGGAACTGTGTGCAGTTGTTTGCTTTGTTGGCAGCGGCACCGCCATGTGTAACAAGAAATAACGCGAACGAATGAAGATGAGCGTAGAGTTACGACGGTACGACTGCGACAAATGAGAACAAAGAAAAGCTTTAAGTATTCTTCTTTCGTAGAATGACTCCAGCTATTGTGACTGAAATAGTCGATAGAGTAGGAATCTGATCTAAGTATTTGTGGAAACCACGCTTAGCTTGGCGTCAATTGATCGTTAAAACGTAACATTCTTTTTCCATTCTATTACATTCGTAACGCCTTAATTCTCGCTTCTCCTTTCTACCATCGACGACGTGCAGAAATGTCGAACCAAGTAGTAAAGTAAAAATGTTTTTTTTTCTCTTAATAATACCTACTATAATATGTACTTATAAAGTAGACACATAACAAAAAAAAAACATTAAGAGAAAAAAGAACTAGGCACAGCACGTGTAGGTAGGCACACCTGACCCAACGCTGAATTTAAGCCTAGCCCTTTAACTTAAAAATTCAAAGTAAGTATATACGTATCTATATCTATCTAACTTAACAAATATTTCAATGAAGACCTAATAACAATAATAATTAATAATGCATAGTGCAAAAAAACAAGAAATTCAGTTGACATAATAAAAATAAGAATTGAAAAAGACACAATAAAAAATAATATAAAAGCAAAACAGATGCACGACGTAACAGCATTTTTTTTACACAATGATTAAAACAAGAGAACAAACCACCCCGCCGGCCGCCGCCCCCTAACTATTTACATGTTCATGTAATAAATACTTTTTATATTTAAGTTTAAATGAACTGGGAAACTCATTCAGGAAAAGCATCCCATCCAAGGGAACTCATTCCTAATACGCACGTCCAGGATGTGGAATCAACTCCCTGCGGACATCTTCTTCAGTTCCCCTAACATTCGGGCATTGAAGAGTAGGGTCAACGAGCACTTGTTGAGTCGGCGTGGTGCTAGATCACGCGCTGTTTTCGTTTCCGTCGATGCTGCAAGCACGACTGGAATCAAACGCCGACCGACTATAAAATAAAAAAAAACCTTAGAAATCAGGAAGCTGATGTAGCAATCACAAGATCGCACAAATTGATAACCGTTCGAATGTCTAGAATGGACAGGAAGGAGATCGAACGGAGGCGAATAATCTTCTAACCCCGACCCGCGAGATTCTTTCCCATAGTCTTCGCAGTCGCGAGAGCATCTAGCATTACCTTTTATGTCCAAGATGAAAGCTCGGCCAGAACCGGTTAACTGAACAAAGTCTAAAATTATAGCTAGCTAGCTAGCTAGTGTAGTGAGTCTAGCTAGCGAGGTGGTCTCGCCGAGGAAGGAAGAAAACCAGCAGTGGATCTTGTGCTCGAGGCTGTAGAGTTCAAAATGATGAACTGTTTGTACCTAGTTCTCGCGTGATCGTGATCGCTAGGTATGCGGGCGCATCACGACTGTGCAGTTAATGCGCTTGTGAATGGAGCCTTTCCCTTCCCTTCCCCTCCTAGACTGCGTCTGCGCCTGCTGGTCGCATTCCAAGCCCGAGCCGCAGTGCAGGCCGCAGTGTTGTGTACCGACCGAGCCAAGCTCGAAACAGAGAAGCATATCGAAGGATCGAGATGTACCTAGCTAGGGCAATATTGATATTTTTAATAACAATTTCTCTACGGTAATATATGGTATATATTATGCTTGCTTGCTTCGTTTCACACTCACACACCCGATGACGTCAATATTTTTTTTTAATTATTTTTTTATTGAAAGCGCGTAATATGGCGCCGGTCCACCCAGAAGGTGACTAACGATGCCCATGGATATTTGGTTTTAGCGGGGGTTGCTAATTCCATGCCGGCCTGACTGGTGCCTATTCACGGCCCTGTGGAAGTAGGGTGAATATCCCAAATATCAGCCCTAGGCTTTGGACCTCTATTGCTGCCACAATTACAGTCTTAAAAATATCGTTAGTTTTGGGTAGCTTTCTTAACTTTTTTTTTTTCGAAAATAGTACTAAGTTCACGTAGTTTTATTGAAAAAAAAATGCATGCGTTTAAATGCACTAAGTGCGAAAAACTCTAATATCAGCAGTTTTTGCCGTAATATCAGCCTGAATTTATCTTAATTCCAGCCTGGTACAGGAAGTTACAAAATAAAAAAAATCATGTTAATGTGGTTATTTATTTTTTAATAAAAACCATACGAAATAGATGAGCCACAATAATTAACTAGCTTTTGCCCGCAGGTTCGCCCGCATAAAGTCCACGCGGATGAAGTCGAGGGCGAAACAAAGTAGCCTATGACATTATCCGGCCCATAAACAATCATAGGTACACATAACGCATAGATGACAAATACCCAGCATTAAAGTTCGCGCGGATGAATTCACGAGCAAAAAAGCAGCCAATGTCACTCCCGGTCTATAAACTATCTCCATCTTAAAAATCAAGGCAATCCGTTGTTCCGTTGAGTTCCCGCGCGAATTCACAGGCAAAAAAAAATTGCCTGTGTGCTATAGGCTGTTCAACGGCGAACGCTCTGAAGAGCAGTTCAAAACGATCCCTGTGGTTCACCGTTTCACCACAGGTCCACGCGTAACTGATAGAGAATGCATCAGTATACTGTAGAGCTGCCTAAAGCTGCATAAGTTCGTCTTCCGCACTATGAAACTTTGGAATCTACTCCCTCCCGATGTGTTCCCTGCAATGTATGACTTCGCAGCCCCCGTTCGAAAACAGAATTCGTCGTCGGCACAACAATTCATGCAGACTGCGCGAAGTGTCTCGTGCATCCATAAATAAAAACTCTCCGGCCTATAAACTATTTAATGCAAAAAAAAAACAGATTGACTGCGGTTGCCCAATGTCTGCAATCAGCAGAAAGTCTACGCGTACCGAAGGCGCGGGCAAAAGTTACTAAATAATATTAAGTCAGAAACCTTCGCTCAAGCCAACGCATAGAAGACGAACAAACAGACAGACATTCATTTTTATGTAGTAGTATAGTAGATTTACGGAAAGAACATCACGTAGGTAAAGTGTAGGTAAATAAGTATGATATTGCATGGTTTTCTTGTACCATGGGATATTGTAAATTTTAGAAATTATGGCAGACAAATGTAATAAACAAAAATGTTGTAAACTTCAAAACAATAATAACATTTTCTTAAACCCACTTAAGTACATACATACGACATCATCATCAGTTTTTCACCATACACTGCTGGACATGCGCCTCTCTAATTTTTTCAAGAGATCTGCGTTCACTCCAGTCCCTTCCTTCCAAGGCACTTCGCTCAAATTAAGCGACTACCAGGGCATGGATTCTGAACGCGGCGTGACGATGGGCGATACGTTTTTATGTATGAGGTCACTTCGTCTCGCCCGCAAAAGTCAATACATAAAAACGCTACGTCCATCGTCGCGCGCAGATTATTAACCGTTCAGAATTCAGGCCCGGCAAATGTCAGGCCAATGACATCCGATATAATGCTTAACGCACATAAGAAATTAGGTCAAGCTACCCATTCACACACGTTTATAAGTCAACGTGTTATCACGTAAATTCACGTAATGTAACCAAGGCGAGGAGGACAGTAAACTCAAACGCACTACAGATATAATATTTCACACGACTGCAAATATTTCCCAAGTTCATGCCACAATAAAGAGGCAACAAAAGTAATGTAATCATTGCCATGTATACGTACAGGTCGTAGGAGTTCCTTTGTGTAAAACATATATTATTTGTTGTAAGATTCGTAAGATTATACAAACAAATATCAAAGCATACGAATAGCACGATCCACCAATTCATAGGTGGTCATGGTAGGTCATTCATTCTGTTCGGACACACAGGCGTTTCACAAAATACGAGTGCACAGGGATCGTGACAGGACCTTTTAACTCCACAGATAGTGCCTGGAATAAGTATGGAGTTGCCGCAATGAACCCATTAGTCGACACCACAGGAGGTCTGATCAGCCATCCATTGGAAGACTAATCCTATCTGGAGGTCACCTGAATAGCGAGTGAAGAACCGTTCATGTCAAAAGAACCATTCACCTATCAATAGAGACAACATATACCCTGAGGACACGAACAGAATCAGATACAGATGTCAAAACTATATAAATATCAATTGTTTACGGTGGAATGTAGTCAGCAGGTATCAAAACAAACATTAGAAAAATGTAATATTATTGTCACCAAAACAAAAACATTAAAACAATACTCTCAAAAACTAAACGAATAATTC
>WYDE02188675.1:0-10782 GCA_009867175.2 Adela reaumurella | reverse complement strand
AATGCAAATCTGCATTAAGCAGACCTATTGTGCTTAATTTAACAATTAATTAAATTGTGTACAATAAAAAATAAATAAAAATAAATACAAGTAAAGATTTAATAACGATCAATAGTCTTGGTGCTTTATACTACACGGAAAAAAAGAATGTCTCAGACTTAGAATTTGTATTCTTAATAGAAGTATTCGTTTACTTGAGTGAAATAAATATCTAATTAAATTCTTAAATTAAGAAATTTGAATTTTTGACATGTAACGAAATTCTGAATCACCTAAGAAAATATCGTCTTGATTTAAGCATTTAAAAGTATCGAAATAAATATTTGGTTATTTGGTTGAAAAATATATCTCAAGAAATTCTTAATTGAAGAAATTATTTTACTATTTTGAAGTGACGTAATTTTAAATTATCCAAGACAATATCGTCTCAATTAAGGGATCTTAAATTCTTGAAATAAATATTCTTTAACTTGGATTAAGCAAATATCAAAAAACAATTCTTAAGTTGAAGAAGTTAGCTGTATTGTTCACTTCAGCCTAAAATATATCTAAAATCAAAAATATCCTTAAGATAATATTATACTTCAAGAATATGATTTTTTCGAAACAAGCTCTTCCCGGTTTTGGAATGAGTTTTTTAATGTTCTAAGCTGAATAAAATAAACATTATTAATTTGAGCACGTGCAAAAGATTAATACGTATTTCATTAATTTCATTAATTATATTAATAAAGCTCAATTATCTTCTGGTGATGCATTGATGTTGCATAAAACAGATATATTCTTACAATTAATATTTTTTTTTTAAGAATGTGTATATTTTTCCGAAAGAAAATCCTTTTTTTTCCACTTACTTATGTAGTTTTAATCTATGTGTGGAGGTAGCACAATTCAGTAAAAGTAATTTCTCATTATAAACATTTACACAACAGTCACAACCAAAATATTCGTACTGTACAGTACATATGCAAACAATTATTTCCTTATTTTCCAACCAACCAAAACATTTTTACTTTATATCTATGGATTATCCCACTCTCATATCGTGCGTTTTTATCGTGGGTCTAATATTATTTGCGTACGTTATTTTTCCATTTTCAAAGCGCCATTTGAACTTCAGCGGACACAGAACTAAGCAGAATTAGGGCAGCTACATACATACATATGTATATACGCGAATCTACATTTCGTAGCGATCCCGTAATAAAAATATTAAATGCAGTGAAATATGACGTGACGCCGCGTTATTTATTGCATAGCTCGCTGCGACTGTACTTACTTTATATCATGTATGTACATTATATTACGTACAGTTGTCTTAATAAGTGCATTACTACCCTGAGATTAAAATTAGAACAAGTTTATGCGCCTTGATTTAGAAATAATTCATTTCGTCAGTCTAGTGTTAAAGAAATTGTATTTGTTGGTGGATACGTGTTTATGACAGTGACTGTACGTTAGTAACGCACGACTGCGTACATATGCTACATTACTGTGCGCTATTTGCGCGGACATAACCAGCGATCTGTGATAGTTGAAAAATTTATTTAAAAGTATGGAGAGGGCTTTTAATTTTACTTCTGAATTTTTCTGAATGAAAGTTAATCTTTGTAGGTAATTTATTACAGGATGGACAAGTTCGCAGCACTCGTATAAGAAAGAGCATGCATGAAGGGATGCATGACAGTGGAGGTAGCAAAGTTATATGTCAGGAACGTGTCACATGGAGTTCTATTGTCCCTGTCCACCCCTCCGGGAAAGAGGCGTGATGGTATGTATGTATGCATGTATGTAAATATGTATCTCGTAGAGCAAGCTACGACATTTGAGTTAACCGTAGAGGGTTCATTATTGTGTATGCGGGGCGAATCTACTCATTGCCTCCATGTGATTTGAAATGAATGACATTAAATATAGACATTTAATTAAAAAACATATTACTTTTTTTAAATATTTTTAATAATTTAAATAAATTTAATTCTTTAAATACAAATACATTTTTAGGGGTCCTGGCATTCGAGGCTGCGCTTCGTCCGGCTACACAGAACTGGAAGAGAAATATAATAAAAAAATATTTAAATAAAATAAAAATCCACTTCAAAACCAACCAGTAAAAATTGCGAAATAATTATTTTCCCATTTCTTAGTACTTTACTTACCCGTTTATGTTCACATTTTGAAGTCGCTGCCGCGTAAGTAATAGAACAGCAAGTGGCAGCGTTTTCAAATAGGAAGGTTATGTGAAAATAAACTGGGTACGTAAAGTACTTAGAAATAAGAAAATTTCACACTTTTTATTGCTTTGTTTGGAGTCGTTTTATATTTTTTTATATAACTTTTATTTCTTGTTTTTTAGTGATGTATCAAGATTCTGTTATATATATATATCAGCAACACTTTTTATAAGAAATTATAAGCCAGTGGTTGCAGAGCAATTTATAGTTCAGAATCTATGGATATAATAAAATGTAAACAGCCTCTATTGTATTTAGCCCTTAAACCTTCCCACTGAAGTATGTGTTAGTGAAATTTCATGGGCATAGGGTCTGTTGAGAAAATTATAATTAAAATCTACGGAACCGTAAAAGGTGAACTGCTCTAGTGTATTTAGGACTAAAACTTTCACTCTTAGTTTCACTAAAATCTTCCAAGTGGTTTCTGAAAAATATATAAGTTAGTACTACTGACCCTTAAAAGTTACAGCCCCTACTGTATTTAGGCCTAAAACCTTCCTGCTGACGTAGTGAATTTTTCATTGAAAAGTTTATCTAAATCGGCCCAGGGGTTGCTGAGAAAAGTATATGTTACATCGATGCACCCGTAAAATGTTAACAGCCCCTATTGTATTTAGACAAAAACCTTTACACTGACGTAAAAAAATATTTTTGTGAAAGTTTAATCGAAATTGGCTCAGAGGTTGCTGAGAAACGTATATGTTAGATCTATGCAACCATAAAATGTTAACAGCCCCTATTTTATTTATCAATAACACATTTCCACTGACGACATTAATATTTAAGGAAAAGTTTAATCGAAGGCGACCCAGGGGTTGCTGAGAAAATTATAAATTAGTTCTCCGAACCCGGAAAATGTTAACATTCCTATGGATTCGACCTTCCAGTTAACGGACCAAATATTTTACCGAAAGTTTCATCGAAATCCGTTCAGCAGTTGCTGAGAAATTCGTGGACAAACGACATCAATACATATTACATACGCCCCGAATAGAGAAGAAACATACCAGGCGGGTGCTGTAGAGAGAAATCAGTTTTGGATCCTGCGGCTCATTATTTGATCTTATATTGCATTATTTTATGTGGTTTCCAAATCAAATAACCCTCGTTTAATTTATTGAAGATGTGTCGCTACACACCGCATCTTCAATAAGTTAAGGAACCTAACCTACATATTAGTTTCTATGTCGGGGCTATAGTATTCTCATACAATGAGCCAAATAGGATTCCTTTTTACACCGCCAATCGTTTTCAAGGTGTCTGCTGTCACAAAAATGTTAAGTGAAAATATAGCATCAATTCTAAAATCATAAATGTGTGTTGTCTTTGATTTGATTTGTTGATTGATTGTCATCGATCGAACAGGGGGACCTGCTGCAAGAAAACTCTAGCTACGTTGAAGCTTAAGCTTATAATTTGAAGCGCCTTCCACACTAATCTCTCGCGTCAGTCAGTAAATCATGATTACGTCTAGTAAATCACTGTCGAAGACGCCTGTCTCGTCTCCGTCACCTTCGCAGCCTCCCTCTGGTGTCACGTGACACTTGGAGTGACACCCATCGGCGGGGGAATGTAATGGAGGACTGGGGAATCATCGCGACTTCTATCTTAGGAAGCCCACTCCACACCTTGCTTGCTCGGGCGCATTTGAAAAGCGCGTGTATTGCAAATAGTGTATCCTTGTCGAATATGCAAGTAATGCAATATGAATGAGTGAAATTAACGAGTTCAGTGTTGTAAATACAAACGTCGAACTCATGTTTAAAAGTCAAGAATCTTGATGACAAAAAGTCACTCTTATGCTTTAATGGACGTATGAACTTATGCATTTGACGTGTGAACTAAACAACATACAAGGAAGTTAACTCTCCATGTCTCTTAGATATTTCGAATTTTCGGTTCATGACTTTTAAGTATGAGTTTGACGTTGGTATTTGCACTACAGGGGTTTTATTTGTGTAGAAAATGTAGATTGATTAATTTTATACAGGTACATAGTTACCTAATTATGTTGAATGTAGGTTTTTTAGAACCTATCATGTCAGAATGAAGGCGTCTGTTACAAGCCTTTAAATACTGTTTTACCAATTCTGATATAGAATTTATTTATTTCATAAAACATGGAATATGGGCCGGTAAGTTCGGAAAACAAATGAGCAATGACATAGATACGTCTGAGTGGTTGATTCACTCAGACGTTCATTTTAGGTCCAATATATTATAATATAGTTAAAAATAAAATGAAATAAAGTGGTTTGCGCATTCGTGGACTTAGATAAAGCCTACTAGGGTGTTGAGGAATGACCTATGGGTAACACATGTCTGGAGTGGAAATCCACCTGATACGGGCGCTGAAATCTATTCATGTAGATAGCAGCGCTTGTGTTAGAATAAATGGTATATTGTCGCACTGGTTCACAATCTCACGAGGTGTGAAGAAGGGATGTGTAATGTCGCCATGGGTATTCAATCTATATATGGACAAACGTCGACTAAAGTAAGTCTACTAGCTATACCGCCTAAGCGAAAAATACATAAATATATTTATATATGGGCAATTATTTGTCTAGCCTGAAAGAGAGTGAGACCAGATTAAACATGGACGGTTTTCTGGTAAGATGTCTGCTGTATGATGATGATGTAATTCTGTTCGCTTCATCTGACGAGGCTCTAGAGATAAATGTTTTAACGAACTAAAAAAGTAACGAAAGAAGAATGATTATTTTCATCATGAAAACATTATATTTCATGAAAATAGAAGTAAGGCGAAAATTATGGTGTTTGAGAGACGTGGTCAAGTCACTAAATGCATGTAAGAATAGAAGACGAAAGGCTGTAACAAGTGAATGACTTTGTGCGATGGACATTCAAAATTTTCCAGCGACCTTTCTTGCTAGTTCTTTTAGAAAGTAGAATATTGATGTGTGGCGAGCATTCTATAATGAACCTATAAAATTTTAGAGCAATCGGCCAAACCGTTTAGGAGGAGTGGACGTTAAACATTTTCCACAGAAGTGTCTTGCCAGTTCTTATAGGGAGTTAAAAATGGATGTGTGTCGAGCTATTGACATATATAATGAACCTACAAAATTGCAGCCCGATCGGATGCACCCTCTAGGAGGAGTTTTACGGACAAACACAACAACAGACAAATAAAAATGCACCAAAAGGTTCTTGATGCTAGTAAGTAAATAAGTGTTTACTAAGTGTAAGTATAAGTAAGTAAACTTACTTTCATTCAACAAGAATACTGTTATTTTACGTCGTCTACGTATTTTACGTCGCACGTGTAACGAAATTCCTGGCTTGATTTTATCGTATTTCCCAACCTACTATTTCTGCGAATTTCAACCAACAACATCAAACCTTTTCCGCATTGACAAGAAAATAAAAAACTGCGTAGTAAATGTGACGTATTTTGTTTTGTTTTGCTTTATCATGATTCATTACCATGTGATGATATGCGGGTCCCCCATCTTTTGCACATGTATTACTTATCATCCATAATTTAAGAACCTTTTACGTACCGAAATATTATTGTTTCCCAGAAAAATTGACAAAGTGTATGTATTTGTCTTATGTATTTATGTAGCATTCGTGTATTTGCATCTGTATTTATGTGTGTATCAATGTTATTTAAACGTAATTATTATATGTATTGGTATATAGTTTTGTAGTATATATATGTATATATATTTATGCGCATATTTGTATTTATTTTATATTAATTTTATTTATATTAATCTCACCGACTTTCTTGTATGCCTTCATGCTTTCTACCACATCCCAAAGGTTGATCATTGTTAAATGCCTTAGGGCATTCGATCCGCCTATTGTAATTTTTATTTAATAATTGAGTACAATAAAGAATATATACAATACAATACAATACATTTTCATTGCTACTAAGCTGCTCTTTCCAAGATTTAGCAGTTTTCCAAGGTCAGCCTTCACGTTACAGTTTATTAAAAGTCATACATACTTACATAACTCACGCTGAATCGCGACACGAGGTCTCGGGTCGGGGTAAGCAGAGCAATCGGGTGTTGTAGTGCAAGAACTCCGGTAAATTACAGCACAACACCGACCACCACATTTTGAACGGTATTCGGAAAAGATATCAAGCAGCATGTAAGCCCAATGTAAGGCAAGGCACGAAGACCCACCTACTGCATGACTTGGTAGAAGGACCGTGCCAAGATGAGAGGTGGCGAGCCTGTCGCCCTTTAGCACCGCGTCTTGTCCTTATTAGAAGTCACTGCTTGAAAAATGACCGAAGGGTATTCGATAAAAGGGTGAAAATGACGAAAAACGCATAGAAATTTCTCTTTTAATCACTCACCAAGTATTTATATTCCCGAAACCCGAAGATAAGGTAAATAATGCCTTGACATTAGTGCTGACTATTAGTCCTCTAACGTAGAGAACACAACACTTTACATTCATCGTCATCAGCGTTTAACCGTCCACTGCTGGACACACGCCTCTCCAATGTGTTGCCATCCCTCCTGGTACACGGCAACACGAATCCATTGTTTACCCGCGACGTACCGGATGTCGTCATCCCACCTGGAGGGTTATCTTGCCACATTTCGCTTCCCTGTCCAAGGTAGCCAGAGTAGGACGCGCGTGTTCTATCTAACGGCCGTCATTCCTGTGGCTCACGTATCCAGCCCACTGCCATTTGAGCTTTGACACCCGGTGTACAATATCTACTACTTTGGTGCGTCGGCGAATTACAATTTACATTATTTGCAAATAATGTAAATTCTAATGAAAAAGTGTATAACTTAAACATAAAAGTGAAAAGTGTGAAAAAAAAATATGTAGGCACATGGATTAATGAATTAAAAAGGATGGATAACTCATACATAGGCAAGTGGGGTAACCACGTACGTGTCCCAGGGACACTGACAACCCGTGAGCGATAGGGAGATGGAAATATGACTGCGTTCTCTTTACTGTGGACAGGAATGAGTAATCCAACCTTTTTTAATCCATGGGTTGGTAGGTATACTTTTCTTCATAGTTTCTCGTTAGTTTCCCTACAGCTCACATTGCCCCGCTCTCCCCTATAATTTCTCAGGATTCCTGTTATAGGTTTACCCTGTAATAGGAATCAGAAGTAAAAGAAGGTTAGTAAATTTGTAATGGCTCCTTTAGACACCTAAGGATTACAGATAATCAGGAGGTAATCATTTGGTCAAAATTTATTTGTCAGAATCGCCTCATCAAAATATTCGAATCCACAAGCCCCCATTCAACGGGGTATAAACAATCCACAAATTCATCCAAAAACTTGACTGCGCCAAAAATCCATTTTAATTCATTGTCCCCACAGGGGCCCACAATGGGCGCTCATAATTGAAGACTTAATAAGCCTTTAATCCGGGCGACTGGTTCTGTGGAGGTATTCTGTGTTTAATGTTGCGTTCTTACGCATGGACAAAATGTTAATTCTTAAGTTTATTTACACGCGATCTGAAGATTTGTGGGTTATAGGCGCGGGGAAAGACGTTCGCCGGAAGCCCGTTCGGGACGCGTGTTCTTCAGAGAGGGGCCATAGCAATCAAGTCTATAAAAGCAGCTCTGCTGCGGTTCAAAGCAGCGCAGCTCAGTCTCATTTCAACTGCATTTATTCCACTTCAATTTCACTTCTGTTATACCAAAGATTCACTGCCATACATAAGTGTAGGGACCAGAACGTTATACAATGTGTGATTTATTTTGACATAGGCGCTGTTTTTTTTAAATTTTATCGTCGGTTTGCGTTTGACTCCAGTCGTGCTTGCAGTATCGACGAAGACGAAGACAGCGCGTAGTTATTTATATCGTATTATACCTGTTACCTAAATTAAGTGATTTCAGCGGCCGTATCAGATGGCTTTTCCACTCCTTACATGTCAATCGTTACGCATAGGTCACTCAAAAGCCTATCGTATTTATTTTTTTTCATTTAAATTTCGACGGAAACACCATAGTATACAGGCATGACGGTCTTACTTAGGTATACATAAAAAAACGTATGGTATAAAAGCTATGCTTTCTCTAAGACTACGAATGCGCAAAATACTTTGTTATTTTTGTAAATAATTTCTTGACGATAGAGGTACATTTTAGAGAAAAGTCCTCATCCAAATTATTAAATTCTTGCATATCCTTATTCAATAGCGTATGTATGTACGAATATATATGCCGTTTAGCCCAATATATTCTGCTAGCTTAAGTACATTCTCTGAAGAATGAGTTCCCTTTTTTCGACTGCTTTATTTTATAATTGGTCGGCGATTGACTCCCGTCGTACTCAAGATCTACGCATGGATTGGTTCCACATCTTAGACGAGCGAACCATATCTTTCTCGAGCCAACCAGTGGTTCAACACTTTGGTGCGGTAGGGTTTTCCCTGAGTTGAGTACTATTTCACTCAGTTTGCTCCATTTATATTATTGCAAAGATAAGATAAATGGATAGTTTTGGTATCAACGGTTAAAGACAAACTCACTGATGTGATTGACCTCAGTCAGCCAAGGCTAAGTGGTTGCGTTACTTATTTATGGCTCCTGAAAAATTTCAAAAGGTCATAAGTCAGAAATGTTTTTATGCAGCTGAAAAGAGCAAAACTTATGAAATATACTCATCGATGAGTAGATTAGTATAAAAATAAAATAAATATCTAAACGCATCATCCTATAACATGACTTAAAAAAATGGAGTGATTCATTCTAAAATGGCTTAAGCGGCGTGAATTTCAAAGTCGATTTAGAGAATTATGGGTTGAAATATTTTTTTAATAATCTACTCTACGATATGTACACTTAATTTGACTCTTTTCAGCTGCATGAAAACATTTTTCAGTTATGACCTATTGAACATTTTCGGGATCCATAAATAAGTAAAGCAACCACTTAACGCCGGCAGATCTAGGTCAATCACACCACTGAGTTGATATCCTACGTTAATCCAAAACTACCCATTTATCTTGTCGTCGTAATAATGCGACATACCTCTTAGTCTAGTATAAACAATTACTGCATAACGCGTGCGTTACTGCTTGAATTGTACAAACACAGAATAGGCCGAATGGTCGACAGCCGCATTGTGGCTTATACAAATATAATTCGGAACGAACCGCTTCGTGCGGAGTCGTTGATCAATCATTGTAATGTTTTTTTCTGAATGAGACTCTTGAACCGCGCGCGGGCTCCTTGTGGCGTTGTCGGCGCAGCGTGCTCGCGAGGCTTTTGGAGCGATTGTATTTTGGTGCTAAATACGAGCGCGCTATAGAAGTTATATACGTAAGAGCCATTGATGTCAATCAGATGTCAAGATATTCAAGGTGCTTGAATATATTAGGTATCATTCCATATTACATCTTACCTAACTACGTGTTGTATGGTGATTTACTGCAGAAGGCCGGCTCACTGTTGTAGGAATTGATACCAGTTGACTAGAATGTGTATAGGTTTTTTTTAGGGGGTTTTTCCTGCAGCATAAAAAATCTGTACTGTACAAGTCATAAATTACCCAGATGAAATATATACCACGTCGTGCAAGAAAAGAAAATAATTTGTTAGTTTCTAATATTGACGCTTTATATCATAGACTTTAAAACATCTATTGTTGCAATTTAATTTCACTAATAAAATAAATCGGATTGGATAAAGTGAAAATGTTTAATTCAATATTATACCAATAAAATAATGTGGACCCCTGTCCATATTATTTTATTAGACAGTAAAAAAAAACAACGTGAATTTGTAATGAAAATTATTACTATGATACTGGTCGTGTTTCACATTTTTTCGGTATCAAGAATATGTAGGTCTGGCAACTGGAAGCCATTATGTTCAGAAATGGTCACACTTTAAAAAGTTCAAAAAATTCCAAAGTATTTCAAAAGCTGCATCAGCTGGAAATTGGATTAGAAAAGTGTTAAAAAGTAAAATGAAGTGTAAGTAAAGTTTCAAGTTTAAAAAGGACGTAAGCGACACTTATTAATCTTTTTTAAAAGTCGTCTGGCATTTTGAAGTTAAAACATTTTTCGATGCTTTTACAATTATCGTATGTAAGTCTTTATTTTCTAGTCTTTATCTTCTCTCTTAAGTCTTTGACATTTTTCGGATTCAAATAACATATTTTGAGATAGGAATTTTTCAACTTTTTAAAGTGTTGCCATTTCTTAACGAAACTGCTCCCAGTTGACAGATCGACATGCTATTGATGCCGAACAAGTAAGGAACAGGACTAGAGTAATTATTTTCATTACTAAATCTGTGACTTTTTTTCACTGGTTTGTGGAGATCTTCGGGTAGGTCTTAAATTTGTACTTAAGTTCTGTACCAATAGCTCACCACAC
Organism: Adela reaumurella; assembly: GCA_009867175.2. NCBI lineage: Eukaryota > Metazoa > Arthropoda > Insecta > Lepidoptera > Adelidae > Adela > Adela reaumurella. The sequence goes on along the minus strand of WYDE02188675.1, from coordinate 191 downwards.
ACCAAATTCAAAATTACTATAACAACTGGCAAGAAACTTCACCAGAAAAATGTCAACGCCCTTCGCGAGTGTTGCTTAGTACCTTACGACAAGACTGGCGTACATCTACCTTGTTATATACACCTGTAGGGGGGGGGGGGGGGCCTTTACGTGGAGTCAAGGCCCCCCCCCCCCCCCCCCCCGCCCCCCCC